>APFE030107241.1:0-13602 GCA_000404065.3 Pinus taeda | reverse complement strand
AGATTCGAAGTTAGCCAAGTGGATGAATCCTCAGAACTCCGAATGAAGGTGGTGGGCCTCGGTAATATCATGATGAGATCCGTGGATGAGCAAGCTCTCGAGGCAGGTGGTGTTCCATGTAAGGCGTGTGCTTCCAACGTATTGGAGCAGAGAATCCTGGTTGGTAGAGAGTGGACGGATGGATAATCATTTGAGGGGAGGCTCGGTGGTCCTTTGTTCGAGGGGAGGATTGTTGGGTATACGACCAAAGTCCCACATTGACTAGAAGTGGGGAGGATCATGGGTATATAAGGATGGACAAATATCTCCATTGGTATGAGGCCTTTTGTGGGTAAAGCCCAAAAAAAAATCCATGAGGGCTTAGGCCCAAAGTGGACAATATCATACCATTGTGGAGATATGTGGTGTCCAGAGTTCTTACACTGGTCCTCCTCACAGGGGTCATCTCTCATCATCTGTAATTTTTGTGTAGGTTTCTGAGGCTGCGCATTTTTCTCCTGCATCTTAGCTATTAGCATCATGCATTATTTTATAGTGTGATCAAGCTAGCTACAGTATTGACATGATGGGCATGGTTGATTCTAACACTCTCGCACATAGTGCCCTAGTGTTCCACAGTTGTAAAAAATAGCTTGACCTCAGCCTCTATCATCCCTCCTCCTCCTCAGCCTCGTCCTCATCCCTAATATCCTTTCTGCACTCCTCTGGCACCTTGCTTTGGAGGCTGAGTTTCTACTTGCATTCGGTAGGTAGGTGTTCTCTCCATCATCAGCTCATAACTGCGACAGTGATGCTCATCGTTGCCCACTAATTTTCAAAAATCACAAAACAAATGTTTTGGTGTCTGAACGAACTTTTGAAGCAAATTACAATTATCTGTTACATGTTTTCCAGCTACCTGAAAAATAGCACACCATAGCACAACCCCCATGCTCAGTCCTATTGGAGCTTCTGGTCTTAGGGGGATTGGTCCCCCTCCTGTGATATAGTTCGCAAATATGAGACAATGGTCTTTATCATGCCCCTGTCTCTTACATTTCAAACACCAGACTTCCTCGCGCACCTCTGGCTTAGCATCCTTATCTTTCTTCAATATCTACAATTCTAAGCATACGCTCTATAGCTGAGAATGGATTTGATGTACCCCCAAGGTTGCATCCTGCATAGGCATCGCATGCAACCTCATCGTGACTTCTAGGGCTTCTGCCTAAGTTCCTATCTTCTGTTGTGACAAAGCAATCCTTAGGTTGGGCAAAAGAGAGGCTATAAACCACTCGTGATGTTGACCATCTATGATTTGTGTGTTAGCTTCGCAGATCACACATTTCAACCTTTACTCTAACTCCCAAGGTGTCTCATCAACCCTCATCGTCATCTCCTTAATCCAACTACTGATTGTGAGTTAGACTTAGGCTTACTAAACTCTTTGATTAAAGCATCCTTAGTCTTTGCTAGCGTTGCCATAGGATGATTAGAACAATTTAATATACCACGTTATGGCATGATCCTGCAGAGCGGTAACCAACTGCACTTTCTTTATATTGTCATCAGTAATATGTTGTGCTATCCACACACCATTTGCAGCAAACCAGAACTGATATGTATCTTCACTCCTTATACCTTTGAAAATTGGCAACTTCATTGTTCACAACATGTTGAATGGCGGTGGGGGTGGTGGAGGTGTGGGTGAAGGTGTATGCAATGGAGGTGGAGGTGGAGGTGGAGTGGATGGATGATGTGCCCACGGAAAACCCTATCTTATCAGCTGGACAACACTCCATAGTGAAACTTGTACACTCAAAGGAGGTCCAATTAATGGGCTATATTCAAGACCTAATCTTTCTTGATCTTTGAAGATTTTTCCACTTCGTGTAGCTCCAAACATCAAGGCAATGGCATAACCTGTTTTTCACACAACAGCATTTTAATCCACATATTCAAAGATACTTACCTCACGGTGCCATGAAAAAGCGTCGCTTTGCTTCATTGTAGCTGACAGAGGTATCAATTGCAAATTTTGTAACAAATCCTCCTATAATTCGATCGAGCCAGTGATCAACAACAGGCACGATCTTGTCTTCAGAGGCTTCTAATCGTCGCACTAGCTTCGGAGTCCACACTATTGGACCATCAAGCTTCCACCTCCCTTGGTCATCTGCCAACTTAACTAACCATTCATATAATTTGATCAGGAAGGTGCAAAAGAAAATTTTGTGTATTTCTGTATACAAATATCTATCCAACCACTGCTCCTTTGACAGGCATGGATTATGTTTTCCTGCGCCGCGAATTCGTGAATCTTTCTGCCCAACCACTTTTCATTTTCCTTCTTGGTTGGATTCCAGTGATACGACATCACACATCTCCTTCAAGAAAATCTCGGTCCCATCGATGGAACCATTTGTTGGCTTAGGGGGTCTTGAACCAAGTTCAGAGTTAATTGTGCCAAACAAAGCCCTACACTACTGGCCCTTTCGACAACAACGCGCATAGCGCAGGCTGAAGTATCACCCGAAGCAGTATGGGGGGATGTTGGAACCAAGTTTCTGCATCCAGAGATTAGTGTGATGTCTTTTAGTGCCCTAGATCTGCCTTCATGCAGATCTATAAGCCCCTAGGGCTCGGTACTGCAACTCCCTTTAAACAACCTCTAGACCTTCGCGAAGGTCTACAATTGGTCTTTGTGGACCCTTAATAGTCGAATCATCCACTTACACGCATCCAAAAATAACCATAGATCTAAGCTCGCACAGATCTAATTAAGTATTTTAATAAACATAACATAATGCATCATAATCTTCGTGAAAGTACTTAACATGTAGTGCTTAAATTTATTAAGACTTATTCCATGGAGTCACACATCTTTAGATCAATATTTCATAGATACATTATTCATTCACAAAATATATCACAATCATAAATAAATAGAAGTAAATAGATAAACACAGGGATTCTTCGATAATATTCTTTATTGATCTTCAGTTAGGATTTACAGACTCAAAACTACCCAGTGCACTCAGCTGCAGGGGTTCGTGCACTCAATTGCGTACTATATCTAGGTCTTTTCACTCAATTGCAGAGCCTTTCTCTCCTATCTAACCCACTTCTCTGCACTAAGATCTCCAAGACTTCACTCCTTATCCATCATGACATTAGATATCTTACGTAGACTCTCTAAGGCACGCCTATTTATACAATCCCATGGTCAGCGGACCATGGGTGGATCTCAAAGTCGACTCAACTTTACATAAACAAGGTGCAAAAACCCCTTTTACTCCTAATCATCTACGCGCTCCGCATCCACAAATTGCAGAGAATTTACATCATTTACAACAACTTCATCAAAACTTTGGTTTTTAACCCCAAAACAAACCCAGGGGACCCCATCCCAACAGAATATCTAAATGAAATGATTTGGCTATCAAGCCTTGGTTTAAAATGGGTAAACTAGGGAGGAACAATTTTTCTATAAACAAACAAGTATATATATATACATACATGCATACAAACACACACACACACACATATATATGGCACATCAAGCCGATATTTACTCGTAAGCTTAGGATGAATATTTTTGTTTATGTATAGGCATATATCCAATTATATGTTGTAAGTTGAGTTGGGCTGAAGCATTGTAAGCTCAAGACGAATAAACTTGTTTATGTATATATATGCATGTTACCATTATATGGTTGCAGCCATAGGCCAAGATGGCATGAGGCGTTATAATCTGAGGAAGGATAGTGAATTTCACTTACAATAAAAGGTGTATGCATAAGTAATGCCTGGTTGGGCCAAATTATTGCTAAGCTTAGAAGGGAATATATATATATATACATGGTCGACCTGAGTCTATGTGAGTTTAAGGTGGAATAGCTTAAAAGAGCTTGTATATGTTTTCATATATATTATGCATCAAAGGCCCTAGGAAAAGGCCATGTTACATATGTATTGATAATTCTCAATGCACAAGGGTTGGAAATAACAAGACTCTACAGGTCCTTAATCAACCATATGAGAGTGTGATGATCGAACACAAAATTAAAGTAGATTAGATCCATTGATGGCCACGAGTAATTTCAACCATTAGATGAACCTTAGAGCTTTCAGACCTTGGAGGTTTTGTGGGACTCTGATGGAGGAAATATCCATATTTAAATCCAAAGATTATTTGGAATGTGGGCTCAATCACCTCGAACATTGTGTATGGTTGTAGATACCAAATTGACCAAGGCTCTGGAAAAATGATGAAATTAACCCATTTTACCAAATTAGTTTATAACAGAGAAATCTTGGTTTTGTAAGGTGTTTGACCCTTGGTTGGACCTAGGGTAACATGGAAGGAGGGTGATGTGTTTCCCTCATGACGACACACACGTCATCCAATTCAGCCATTTGGAAAGTCCAAATGGGCTAAAAATAGGTGACACATGGAACTCTCATAGGAGGCCATGTGGAGGGTATGACATCAGTAGAGGTCACCTGAGCGAAATAGATTGATGATGTCACCCTATAATTATGTAGAGGATCTATCACTAAAATAACTTTGATTTATGTCCCAAGACAAAATAATTTTCCATCAATTAACATGAGGGGATGCTCTATCTACTTCCCTAGACCTTAGAAGTTTTAGTTGGAGGTGCAAAAAGAAACTCTTGATATTTTATTCTTGGGAGTACGTGACACACTGACCTGGTAAAATAGGGTATTATGCCATGTGTATTTATATATACATGTAGGTGTATAGGTAAACTCCTTGTCGTCCAGGCATTCTTATATGAAGGTGATGGGAAAGACTCCTAAGATTTAATCCCCAGACTTGTGTGGAAAGTGATAACCCCGCTCGTTGGCAATGTCCACACCATATGGCATAAAATTATAGTTATAACTATACAAAGGAGGAGAGACCTTATTATATTTAATTTACACATGGGTATTCCATGTAAACCCAATGGTTTCATGTAAAGGCATCTTGGAGTTTTTTGTGACAGCTTCCAATGAAACTCCTAGGATTTTATCCCCAAGATGATGTGGCAATGAGGTACCCACTAGGTGGTAATGTGTGCAACACATGGATATATATATATATATATATATATATCTGTGTGTGTGTGTGTGTGTAGTTCAAAATGAGGGGAGCTCATGTATAATGAAGTGGCATAGGCCACGATGGAAAATGCTAACAGAAATGCCACATAAGCCTTGGAAAGGCTACATGGCTATGGTTTTTATAGCCATGTGGTGACCACATGGGTGCCACATGGTAGGTTAGGAGGACATGGAAAAAAACTATTAGGCCAATCTTTAACTAGCTATAATTTTTTATCTAGGAGCCAAATTGAGGCAAATTTTATATCACTAGAAAGGTATCAATGAGAAAAATACAATGGAAAGGTCTATTTTGGGTTATGAAAATCTTTAAAAAATGACCCCATTTACATAATTGAACTTTAAAGGTTGGGTCAACATTGTAACAACCTCCTTTTACTCTTAGTGTGGTCAATGGGTGGTAAGGGGGCATGTTGCAGAGTACTGTCAGAGCAAAGGTTCAACACTAGACCTTTAGAATAAATTGGTGCCCTATTATAAGATTAGTAGAGTAGAAGGGCCTATGCTTAGACATCTAGAGATGAGTGGAGCTGGAGATTGGAGAGTAATAGATAAATTTGGATATGCTTGAGTGCTACTTTTAACATTAATTGTGGATTGCATGTAGATGGAAATGATGCTTGAATTATTTTTTAATGTAATGGAATTTCATGTGCTTGTTATTAGGCATCTTGAAGGTCTGGACAATCTATCGATATGACCATGAATGATTATTGTTTCTCTAATATTGGCAGAACTACTTGGATTGTTTTGTACATGATTTTTTATAACGTACCAACAATACTGGTTAAGTGGTATATTCTTACAGGCTTGGGATGAATATGCATGTGAATGTTCATATGACATGATGGATTTTTTGAAATCCCTATGTCGCTTATATGTGTGTTTGTGAGAATCCCATGGTTTGCATATTATGTCGCAAAGAGCCTTAGTGGCTTGGAGGCATGGTATTTTGTGACTCCATTAGAGAGAGGTATTTTAATTATTTCTTGCTTATGCAAGTGGATGTTGAGGTGTATAATTTGTGATGGAATGGTTATTTATTGACTGAAGGATTTATACATATCCATTCTTCATTTTTAAATTTGAAAATTATAAATTACAATATGGAAGATACTAATGTGACATATGGCTTTCTAACTAACCACATTTATATTATAGATGCCATGATTGTTGGCCTTCGAAAAGAGGTTGGATTTAATGATTGTAGCTAGCCTTAGTAAGGAGATTGAACTTAATGGATATTTCTGACATTAGCAACAAGGATAAATATTAAAAATTGATAATATTGATTAATAGAGAAGGATTATATTTTAAAATTGATAATGATGGTCTTGGTAAAATATTGATCTTAAAAGAAATGCAATGGCATGATGGTAACCATGTTGATATGAACATATATGTATCTCTGAATTTTGAAACCAATTTTATGTATATGTTTAATTGTCTAGGTTTGATACATGTGACTAATGGTAATTTTGAATATGTATGGACAACTATAAGGTATCTTGCTTCGCTTAGCATGGCAATGTGGTAGTTGGTATATTATTTGTTATATTTTATTAATGCACTAACAACTGAGTGTGTATGGAAGCATATAAAAACAATCAGTGGAAGAAAAAAAAGGCATGGATAGTGGCATGGTACAACATGATATGGACCAATTCCATCAAGAGAAAAAAAGGGGGAAGCCCTTAAATGAAAAGTAACCTTCAAGGACTTGAAGGCTAAGCTTAAAATTTGTAAGGCAGAGAATCAAAGGCTTGAAAGGTTGAATACCATGGTAATGTAAAATTTATCTCGTATTCAATGGTTGTTACAAAAACACTCCAACCCCTTGAGATGTGGACAAAATTCCTACTGATAGGTCCAAAAAGAGGCCTCGTAAGGCTGGAAAGAAAAACAAGGTGATTTCTGGGTGGCATTGTAGAGGGGGACATTTAAAAAGGGGCTATCGATATATTTATTGAAAAGGATACCCTTATGAATTATTTGAGGGAATTGAGACTCAAGGTTGTTTTTAACCTTGGAAAGAGCTTCAAATATTTTTGTATATATATATATATATATATAGGGCACCAAGAATGTTGGACCCATGGTGATGGGTGGTTTTGAGAGCTATTGTATGTTCACTTTGCTTTCACTTTGCTTTCACGATTGAATTCATATTTTATTTTCTCTTGTTTTGATTCCTAATTTACGCATGGCCATGCTACTTTTGTTTTGTGGTTTTATGATTGTTGTCATGAATTTCCTTTCTTTTTATTTCCATTGTTTCGTCTTTAATTTTTTCCTTTAGACTTCCATGCTTGGAGCCTCTAAAAAAATATATTTGTTGTGGTATGGAGGCCATAGATTCCTAGGAACAAGCCTAATTTAAATGCATTAGAAAATGCGACCAAGGAGCCCCCTTGCATAAATAATGAGTAGTGAATAAACATAAGGTTGGAAAGGAGGCATTGTGTATTTGGCATGAATAATGACATGTTAAATGAGTTCTAGAAAATATGGAACCACAATTGAATTATGGGCCAGAAGGAGGTCATTGCTTGGTATATGTTGGAGCAACAATTCTAAAATATGACGTCAAGCATGAATGACATTATGTACAAGATGAAAACTATCTATGAGAATAGTAAAAACTATACAAGGAGTTATCTGAACTTTGATTTTATCTGACATTTGTTAATGTATGTTATGCCCATGATTAAGCGAACAATAATATGATAGCCAAGTGGGATGGTTGAGTCCATGTGAAATAATGGACAATGATATGGCAACCATGAAAATGGCACAAAGGAGGTTCTCTAAACCTTGACCTTACTTGATATATCTTAATATGGGTTATATTCATTAGAATGATTGATTAATTGGATGTATGTTAAGGCCATCGTGATTGATAGATTCTTTTCATGGATCATTATTGTGGAAGAATGATAGTTTATATTTATTTAATGCAAGTATGGATGGCATGTAAAGATTTCCGGTTGTGTGACGAATCAATTGAGAAAGAAGTAGCCCTAGCTAATTTATGATTTTTATATCATGTGATTATAACTCTTATATTTTTCCCCATGTTTACATTATGAACTTGCATGTTGAAGGTTTATCAGGATATATAGAAAAAATGTGATATGTGGCATGTTCGCACAAGAATGGGTAATTGAAGTAAGCACAGACCCAAAATTTGGGTTGTGGGTGCATGTGGTAAAGCGTCGGAAGGAGACATATGCTCATTTACAATACATATAGATAGACCACCTATATTATGGGTTTTCTGGGTTAATATTGGGACAAGTAGATCACTAGGGATTGGGGGTTTCCTAGGCCTAGGAGTTGTAATGATGGGGAAGTCATGGTAATGTGTAAATTGTGCCATGTGTTACAAAATGTGTTTGAATCATATGTATATGTATATGTGTTATACACTATGTATACATGCATGTGTTGTGTAACGTGTTGGGACGGGAAGATGTGGGATTGGTTGGGCCTATGTGTCATGTAATATGTTGGCACATACAAGTATGGGATTGTTCAAGCCTGTGTGTTATGTGATGTGGAAATTATGATGATATCAAAATTGTGATGGTAAATGATATTATTTTTGATAGAAGACTACTAGGATTGGTAGTGGCCACACTCGTAGGGAAGCAAGTGAGAGGGGGGATTATATATCTATATATATATATATATATATATATATATATATATATATATATATATCTCTAATTATATAATATATATATTTATGTATATATATATATATTATATTATATATTCGCCACTAGGTACTTTCCAAGTTTGGAAACCAATCCAATATGTGGGGGTATATCCACCACTTGGGTGCTTGTCAAGTTTTGCAATTGATCTAGACTGTGGGGATCAAATAGAAGAGAAGAGAATAGAAGTAACTATGTTCTTTCCAAGATTGGAAACTGATCCAATGTGTGTACAAGAGGAGAGAAAGATGTTGGGTTCCTATTAGGTTTGGAAGTTGACCCAATGTGTGTACAAGAGGAGAGAAGGTAGTTGGGTACTTGTCAGGTTTGGAAATCGACAAGTATCTGTATCCATTTGAATAGAGAAATTCAAAGATAAGTATCTATTTTTCATTTTGATTTTATGAATTTCTAAATTATGAACATGATTTGATATTTTGATTTATGATGATTTGGTATATGACCTAATTTGGCTCGTTGTGATAGGAAGCAAAACAAAATTGCAAGGATTCATTTATGGATAAGATACTAGTGAAGAATGATTTAATTTTATTTCAATTCCGTATGTTGAGTCTCATGAAGATTTGTGTGCCTTGATGTATAAAAGCATGGAAATTGATCGATTTAGGTGAATGGCCCAAGTTTCAAGGTCAATAGTAGCAATAACAAAGGTATTAAAGTACACAATGGCACATTGGTCAAAGAGTTCTGAAGCATGGTCATTGTGGGAGATTAGCACCCAATGGTTCCAATAGATTACAATGAGAATGCCATGACCAGTAGGAAGGTATTGAGGTAGATACTTTCTTTACTTATTAAATTATTTTCATTTGAGGAAGCCTTCTGAAGGAATGGATTGTTCAAGGGACTAAGAAGCAAAGAAGGGGATGTGTGAACTTGGAAGATTTGTGATTACAGGGAAGAGGCCTTGGATTACCCAAGGGATTGGGATTCAAATAAGGGGATGTCAGAAAATAATTTGGCTTTAATGGTTCATGATCATGGTTGCTTGGGATTAGAAGCACATTGGGGGTGTTCTTGGAAGTAATGGGCCAAGAACTGTTCACTAAAGCAACACGAAGCATAAAGGAATGTAGCATTAGATGTTGGAGGAAGGAAGAAATCTAAGAAAAGAAAAGATATCAAGCTAGATGAGGTGTAATGAAACCATCAGGAAACTACATAAAAGAGCCATGGAAAGTAACTTATATAATGATTGTTTTTATGCTTATTTAGTTGATGGGCAAGCAATTGTGTATGTAGAATGTAATTATAATTGAGTTGCATTATAAATATCACATAGATTTACGCTGGGACTTAGAATGCTTTTTCATTATGTTCAGGATCAGAACATCAACGACAATTTTCCTCTAAGAGGCTGGGGTTTGTGACATACCCTTTGGGAAAACCCCCCTCTTATAAAGTATTGTAATATTGTTTTAAATAAAATATAAAAGGTTGAGATGTGGGACACATACTTTTGAGATTGGGGAGGAGTTTTCTTTCGAGATTGAGGAAGTTCTTAATATAATAGTCATGGAAGAACTTGTGTGCTTTTAATGGCTACTTAAATAATTAAATTAGCTGGAAAGACAAGGAATAGCCCATACCCTTTTTGCGAAAAGGTTCAAGAAAAAGGGACAAAGAAATTAATTGGAAGAAGTGGGTTGTGTTGGAAAGACAATATGCCTAGAACCTTCAATGACCACACAACATGATGGGAAGATGAAGGTGTTGGATTGTGTTATATTCTTTCCATGTAGTTAATAGGGGGTTTGAAGGGCACCCGTAACCCCACTTTATGGGGTCTAGGGCAACGCCTCGGGAAATTTTGGTTTTGGACCCTATGTTAGGTTGGGCAGACCCACCTATGGTTTTGTGCATGATTTCGCACATGTTTTTTGGACGTGATGGTTTTCGGTCCATGGTATTGGACATGATGGTTTTCGGTCCATGGTATTGGATGATTTGGCATGTATAAATATGTATTGTAATATTGAAAGGAACATAATGAAAAATCAAGCTGGTAGCCCCGGTTTTGGGATCCAGGGGAAAATCTCTATGTATATGTGTTTTATGTGTTATGATCTTGCATTGCTTATTTTTTGCGTTTTAGAATTCATATGCAGGTAATTTATGTATGGGGTTAAAACCTACATTTGGTATCAGAGCTGTTTTGGCTTCAAGGGGATGCCTTTGTTGCTGAGTGATTTCACTCAGGCCTGTGGTTGACCCTATTCAGTGGGAGATCTGCGAGATCGATTCTGGTGGTGAAAGAAGATGGCGAGCAGTGGAAGATAGAGATCGAGAAATTTATGTTTCATATTTTTGAGTTGTTGGAAATCAGATGGAGTCTCATGTTGGTGGATAAAGACCAGTGGATTCACGGTATTTCGGTACTAAACCAACGGGAGTGTCCAAATGAAGATGGAAGAAGTTGGATCGGAAGGCAAAGAGCACAATACGATGTGTGCTCAGATTCAGTATTGTTGAATGTATCCAGGGGAAAGGCTATGGTGAAGGGCTTTGTGGACAAGGTTAGGGACTTGACCAATCTAAGTAATCTGGTGAATAAATTTTCCTACGAAAAAGCTGATAACCCTTAAGGATGAAAGATGAGACTTTGATTGACAGAGAATCTGAATGATTTAATACTATGGTAATTCAGTAGCATCTGTTGATATTAAAATTTCAGATGAAGATAAGTGCATCAGTTTGTTGTGTTCTCTACTAGATTCATGGGATAGTCTAGTTATTGCAATAGGTAGCAATGCAACTACCTTGCATTTTGATGAAATAGTCTCATCCTTTCTGACGGAGGAGATGAAACGGAAAAATATGGAGAGCCAAAATGGTGATACCTTGTCTGTATGAGGATAGACCCAGAATAGAAACAAAAATAAGTCATCAAGTGGGAGATCTAAATATCCAGGAAAACCTGTAAAGGTGGTGTGCTGGAAATGTGGAAAGGAAGGGCACTGCAAAAGGGATTGTAAATCTAAAGCTCCTGACAAAGGAAATGGATATGATGAGGCTCCTTCTGCAGAGGCGAAAACCACCTCAGATGAAGGTGGGGATGTGTACTTAGCTTCTTCAAGTACACATGTAGATCATGAGGCATGGTTGATTGACTCAGGTGCATCCTTTCACTTTACTCCCCATAGAGAGTGGTTCTGCGAGTATGAGAAATATGATGGTGGTGATGTCTTCTTGGGAATGATAGGAAGGCTAGAATCGTTGGTCGTGAAAAAGTAAAGTTGAAGTTGCAAGGTGGAAGGGTTAGAACGCTTCCAGGTGTTATACATATTTCTACATTAGCCAAAAATATTATTTTTGTTAGCAAGCTGGATGATGCATGCGTAAAAACAGTGTTCGAGAAGGATACCTGCAAGATGGTTCGGGGAGCACTAGTATTGATGCAAGGAGTTTGGATTGGAACTTTGTACAAGATGCAAGGTAGAACTGTTATTGATGGGTGCAATAGTTCTATGGTTCCTGAAAGTGGAGCAGAAAATCTAGTGGTCTCTGGAGAGAATACCATGCTTTGGCATCAAAGGCTTGGACATATTGGAGAAAAGGGCCTTTGGATACTTCATGGTAAAGGTATGGTAGAAGGTGTGAGTAATAGCTCTCTGGATTTTGATTTCTGTGAAAATTGTGTATATGGGAAGTAGAATCGGGTGAGTTTCCCCCTCTGGTAGTAAGAGGGGCGAAACAGGATATTAGAACTTGGTGCAACAATGATTGTGTTTTGGACCTGTAGAGGTTCCATTCAGCTGGGTGAAGTCTGTGTACTATTGTATTCAATTTAGTAGGATGACTTCTCAAGGGAAATACATGAATATATTTCCTTAGGAAGAAATCTTAAAAAGTCTGTGACAAGTTTTTTAAAGAATTTAAGGCTCTGGGGGGAAACCAGACAGAGAAGAAGATAAAGGTGTTGAGGATAGATAACGGTGGAGAGTTTTGCAGTAAGGAATTTTAAGAATTCTGTAAGAAGTGTGGTATAGCACAGCAGAAGACTACTCCATATGCACCTCAGCAAAATGGAGTTGCAGAAAGAATGAATAAGACGTTGATGGAAAGGGCAAGAAGCATGCTCAGGTGGTGCCGGGTTAGGACAGGACTTCTGGGCAGAGGTGGTGGATACTGCATGTTACCTAGTCAACCGGTCACCTTCATCAGCGTTGGAGGATAAGACTCCACAAGAGGTATGGACTGGTGAGAAACCCTCTCTTTCACATTTTAGGGTATTTGGATGTGATCCATATGTACATGTTCCAAAGGAGAAATGAACCAAGTTGGATAGTAAATCTGAAAAGTGCATCTTTATTGGGTATAAGGATGGTTTAAAGGGTTATAAGCTTTGGACCCCGTCACATGGAAGGTTTTGTACAGCCAAGATGTGGTGTTTAGAGAGGTGAAAGATGTTATTAAACATGAAGTCCAACAAAAGGAACCTAAGAAGATAGAGTTTGAGCTAAAGGAGGAAGAATCAGACTCTATAGCAGAGGAGGAACCAGAAGATGAAGAGCCACCAACTCCGGCTGTGAGAAGATCAGTTCAAGAAAGAAGGCAGCTTGAAAGGTATATTCCATCTGCTTTTTGTTCAAATTTTCTTTATCTATTACTGACGATGATCCCAGAACCGTGAAGGAAGCAGTAGATTCAGAGGATGGAAAGCTCTGGAAAGAGGCCATGGTTGATGAAATGGCATCTTTGCACAAAAATGAGGCTTGGGATCTGGGGGAGTTGCCGGTTGGAAGGAAAC
>APFE030107239.1:1484-19259 GCA_000404065.3 Pinus taeda | reverse complement strand
TTGAGAATTTTGAGGCATTTTTTGCATTTTTGGGAATTTAACAGGTTTGGGCCATTCTATCGGTCTCACCCCGTACGAGACCGGTAGTCGATACAGCTCGGAATGGGGAAAAATTTATATGGTTGGATTTGTCATGCAAAAATACACTTGTTTATGGAAGGATTTCAAATTTTTGTGGAGATTTGGGCACCCAAAAGCTCAAAATACAGCCAAATTTTGACTTTCTGCCCCCTTTTTGGGTTACAGAAAGCAGTCTTGGGGGATTTGATTTTTGAGGGGTCAAATCAACTCCAAATTCAGAAATTCCGGTTGGGTTGGAAAGTAGACTTCCAGACCTTTCCAATAAGATATCCTACATCTGATTTGGACTCCGGGAAGGCCTTCAAACAGTGCTGCCAAAAGGTGCGACTGGTAGAGCCAGAGGTGCGACCGGTAGAGCAAATTTTGCCTGTTTTTGACCAGTTCGGCCAGTTGAGCACAATTTTCACTTGGATTGTTTTTGAGGCATGTAAATGATGGATTTTTGTGTAATTTTCATGGCAATTAGATACTTTTACTCTCCTTGAACACTTCTAGAAGTTTCCTTGATGTAAATGGTAAATATTTAATGCATGGATAGGGTTCCTAAGTTTTAGAGGCAAGTTGTTTTGACTGCCTATTATCTAGTGATTAGTTTAGAATTAGTTGAAACAGCTCCTAGGAAGCTGAGCTCGACCCCTAGAGGTGGGGAAGGAGTTATATCTTCTATATTATGCCTTCTCTTACTCATTTTCATGGTTGGTTGGACTCTAGAGGGAAAAGCTCTATTGTATATTTTACTTGTATCTCTGCAATTTGAGGAAAAGGAAGGCCAGGATTTTGCAGACATCATTGTGGATTCTTGTGGATTATTGTGCTGATGGTGTGTTTCCTACTTGTCATTGTAAGTGTGTTATGTGTTCCATCTCTCATTCTACTGCTGCTAATTAAACAAAAGAAGTGATAAAGTTTGAATTCATGCATGCCATGCTCAGCTTTCAATTTTGTTTAATATTTATGTTTCCACCGTCTAGAGAGGATTCAAATTCATTGTTTGCCCTCTTTAGCTTTTCTCCTTTCCTCCTTTATCATCTCTTTCAACTAAAGGCATCAGCATAGATTCCTACCTTGCCCCAACGAATCACCTGCAAAAACTGAGCTCAATCCCCGTACCCTGAATTGCACTCCCTCCAATTGCCACCAAAAAATCCAAAAACTCTAAACCAATCCCCCATATCAGTTTACTAGCCTAAAATCCTTGTTCCTAATTGGTCAACTCATCCTATTGACAAAATCCACCAAGTTTGACCCGAGAGAGCCTTCTCATACCTCGTAGGGCTAGCTACGAGGTGAAATGGTTTGATGTAGCCTTGAGAGTTTGTCTATCTCAGCCTAGGAGAATTCCAAGCACTAACATAGGGGACATTCATTTAAGGGCCCTCACCTCTTATGCTTTCAATCAGATCAATTGGGAGAAGGCTTTTAACAATTTTGAATCCAATCAAGTTACAAAGCCATTTATAGTAAGAGGAGAACATGAGAGGTCAATCACAATGTTCACTAAGCACAACACCTTTTTGGGAATTGAGGTGAATAGAGATAGAATGCTGAGGACATAAAGATGGTGCCTTGATCTCTGTGTCAAGTAGTTAACCACTTTTCAAGATGAGGCCCTTGATTGCTATCAGAAAAGGTGGATGATGTCACCTACAGCTGTCCGGAATAGGGACCTTTTGGGGCACCAAATTTTTCACGAGTGCTCCCTGGAGTACCTAGATATGTGGCATGAGTGCAACATGTGGGGTCCGGTGGATGGGGATCCGGTTTCAGTTTCCTATTATTTGGTCGCCTGTAAAAAAATACACCCCAAAGTATAATGGTCCAGCAGATTGGTGGAAGGAAGTTCTTCTTTCAAATGGGTTTAAAGTTCCAGGAACAAAGATGGTCGTAGAATATGATCTCGCTTAGCTTCATGAAACTTATAGTCTGTAGAATCCAGATTTGCGGAGGCGGCGAACTGCATGAGGACATGCAGAAGGCTAGTTGGGGGGAGATGTTGGGCACCGAATTGGGCTATCTTTCTATCCATTTCTATCATCCTTTTTGTCCTTTTTGTACTTATTTACCCATGTTGCTATGCTAAATTACAAGGTAAATACCCCTGACTTGTCTGATTGGAATATTTTAATTAATGAAGTAAAGTCATGGAGTCTTATCTATTTGCGACACTAAATTGAATGTTTGACCACAACTTGGAGAACAGGAACCCTTGCTTCAGCATCTCGCAATAGATCTAGTAATGATCAGCCATAAGGAGGCCACGTAGCTGGAGTCACGATTCCCTGAAACTATTCTTGGGCCTTTTTGCTGATCTCAGTCATCTGGTGTTGGTGTCATTCCAACTGATGTATATTTCTGAATATGCAGTTACCATGTTTCAAGGAGACATGTTGTTATCTCGTGTTGTGTATAAAAGATAGTTTGTTCCTATAAATGGGGATTCCCCCATCGATATTGTAATCACCTGTTATAGATTAATAAAATATCACCTGTTTTGTTGTTCTAATATTCTTTGTGAGTAATGCAGCCCTGATCAGAGAGCTGGGCCCGCTCTTATGATCAGGTGCTACATCTTTGTGTGTGTTATTTATTAGTTTATGCTTGCTGTTACAGTTCTTTACTTCTTGTAATTGTTTCGGGAGTTTTGTAGTTAGATTAACCTTACAGGCATGTTCTGAATCTTAACCTCGAATCCTTGGTCGGAACGGATTGTGCTTTTTCCCTTGCATATACCTTGCATGTTGCCTTGAAAGGATATGCACCCAGATTGATAAATTAATGTCAAAATAGGGTGAATCATTCATTCATACCTAGACACCAATAGTCTGTGCCAGTGCCATGTACATATTCTACTTGTTGCTTGTTGTTTCATTTGGTTTGTTTTGCTTATTATCTTTTCTTTCGCTTTTCTTGATTCTTCTTACTATTTTTGTTCACGTTCATTTTTTTTGTTTGATATATTACTATTTTTGTTTCTGAGAATAAGTGTTTTCAGCTACTATGTTCTAGATTTTTAATAGAGTATGTGGCTGAAATTTGAAGAGACTTGTGACACTGCAGCACTTGGCCAGTCTTGTGTCTATTTTCTCAATGCTTGGTTACAAACCTTCGGTTGATGAAGTCCTGATGGAAAATATGAACCATCTGTAAGGGAATATTTGGTCCAACCATGAACCTGTGTCCACACTGGGAAGCCCCATGCCTGTACTCAGCCTTCTGCTCTATTTGTTTAAGCTAATCCAACTAGTAGAAACAGAGAAGGGGAAAATCTGAATGAGAAAGCCTATGTTAGAGGTCTTAAATGCTTCTTTGAAGGAACAACCTCTCATGCTCTCAATAAGTCAGGATCCCTCTTCTTTCCCAAAAATAATAAGTACCTATGCGTAGTCCTCATGAAAAATACAAAGGCAAAAGAAGAGAAAGGCTTCCTGCATAGAGAGGTGAAGCATGCAACTCCATCAGGGTACTGACCAGGCTCACTATTAGTGGAGCAATGTGTGTGTTCATGTGTCTCCCCGGCGGGGTACTTTCCAGGCCTGTTGGCATAAGATAAACACCAGAGATGAAAACTTATACTATGAAAACCTTCAACTTGCGAGCAAAAATACCCCTTTCGAATTTGAAACATTGAGATCTAAGCTGAAATTTTGATTGAGTTTGACTGAGTTGGAAATGATTGGATAATTTTATGAAACCAACGTCAAGAAAGATAGAAAAGATAGATCAACAGCTTAGAATTTAGCCTCTTTGAGGGGGTAACCTCCTTTACATTACATAAATGAACAATTTTTGGATGATACAAATGAAAAGACCTCCTTTCTATATATAGTAGTCTAAGGGGTCATAACATAATCAGAGCCGACATAACAATAATAATGTAAGGGCACAATAATAACAATGGTGGGCTTTTATGGGGGACAATAGTAACAATATGGGCACTACATGGGTACATCAATATAATAAGGGGTTGTACTAATAACAATAAGGGGTTACACTAGTAGTATAAGGGCCTAACATGCCCCTCTCATTCAAAAAGTGTTGTCCTCAACGCTTGAGTACTTATTGATGCTTCTGTATAAAATTCTTGTCCTTCCATGCGAAATCTTCAATGGGTAGGTTCTTCCACTTGATGAGATACAGTGAAATTGATCGATTTCGTAGCTGTTGGGTTCTTGTTTCTATGATTGCTCCAGGTTCCAATATGATTTTTCTTTCCTCTTCAATTTCTAGCAATATTGTTTGAATTGGGATCTTTTGCAACTTTTGAATAAGTGGCCATACTTCTTCGTCCTTCTTCCATTCATCCCTTGCTTTGTTTATCCAATTTGGTTGGATAATAGAAATAGCACAAAAAATGCTTCCACATCCTCATCCTTGAAGAGTCTTCCCATTCGGTAAGGTCGCCATTTTTTAAGTGCATGTAGTATTGCCAACATTTCCTTCTCATAAATGGCTTGCTTGAGATGTAGCAGTAAATATACCCAATCACCTACATCAAAACATTTTTCACTACGATGTTGATCTACCTGTTGTTTCATTTGATTTTGCACCAAAGTGGCATTATCCTTTAAAAGTTGGAGAACTTGTTTTTTATGCACGATGTGATCTTTCACCACTTGAACCTTTTTCTTCTTGATATGTCCTTTCTATCTTTAGAGTTTGAGGAGTGATAATTTCTTCCAACCCTTTACAAGATATGGTCAGATTCATTTCTTGATCCTCGATGTGATATTTCACTTCTTGAACATTTTTCTTCTTGATATGTCCTTCTATCTCGATAGTTTGAGGAGTGGTAATTCCTGCCAATGATTTACAAGATATGGTCTGATTCATTTCTTCTATCTCTGGGGTTGGATCCTGCGTATATCCTCTTCTTTTGATGTTTCTTGATCCTTTTCTTCCTCCTCTTCATACTCTATGTAAAATAATTTCTTCTCAACACACTTATGACCTTTAGTGCATTTGCTATCACAATTGTAACAAAGCCCTTTTTCTCTTTTTTCTTCCAATTGTTGTGGTGTAACCTTTTAGGTTGTGGAAGGAAACAACACTTCCATCTTCATAGTTGTGAGGGGTAGAATTCATTGTTGCCATAATTTTACTTTCTAGTATGTCACAAGCCCTTTTACTCTTTCCAATTGTTGTGGTGTTGCTCTAAAGAAGGTGTTGCTCTTTGTATCCTCATAATGTGCTATCATTTCCTCCGTGAAAACTGACGACGTAACAAGTTTTTTACGAAAACAATGCCCTTTAACCATAAAAATTGATCTGGTTCTAAATATGAAGATGCAATACATACCTTTTGTAACAGTGGTACACCATGTAGATCAAAATATTGCTCCATCTGACGTATCCAATTTACCGGATCCTTGCCATCAAACTTCCTCATCTTGCTTTTTCTTGATTTTAGGAGCACGATCTTGAAATGACTATAACTATGTACTTTCAGATCTTTAAGTTTTGAAATTGCAACCTGTAGTAGCCCTCTACGTCCTCTTTCCAATGGCACAAGTCTGACCCAAATTCGATTTTCCAAGGAAGAGTTATGTGAAATCTCCCACAGTGACTTGATTATAGTCTAGTTCAGTAGAGTGAACTTGTACAACATGCCACGAGTCACTGTTTCTACCTTTGGAGCTGAAAACCACATACAAGAAACTACAGTCCGTCCTCTTTCTGCACCTTCTTACGAAATTTCAATCCGATCCCTAGAGAGAAAGTTATGACGATTTTCCCCAGGTCCCCTGTTTGGAATGTAATTCAGGAGTCTGCAAAAATACCAACTTCCCCAGATCATATCTCTGCACATATCGCGTGAAAAGCTTTGAAATTCGGACCCCAAGGTTCAGCGTGATTTCTTCTCAAATGGGTTTTTTTTGCGACTTCTGAAACGTCACAGAAAAAAAGTTATAGCGAAAATGCTACGATGACCTGTTTGGAGCAGCGAAACCCTAGAATCCAAAGCTCTGATACCAAATGTTATGATGAAACCAGCTCAAGAAAAGATAGAAAAGATAGATCAACGCTTAGAATTCAGCCTCTTCGAGGGGCAACCTCCTTTACATTACATAAATGAACAATTCTTCGATGATACAAATGACAAAACCTCCTTTCTATAATAGGAGTCTAAGGGGTCATAATGTAATCAGAGTCGACATAACAATAATAATGTAAGGGCACAATAATAACAATAATGGGCTTCTATGGGGCACAATAGTGACAATATGGGCACTACATGGGTACATCAATATAATAAGGGGGTTGTACTAATAACAATAAGGGGTTACACTAGTAGTATAGGAGCCTAACAGAAACCATTAAATCAGCCTGTTTCTTGCTTAATAACTACTTGTAAGCTTTGAGCTTTATGTTATCCTTGTTTGACTCTTTCCACATTCTCCTTGCCTTTTTGCATTCATCGTCAAACCAAGCATTAACCTAAAAGCAATTTGTTTCAGACTTCTTAATTTTTTCTCTTTTTCACTTTGCAAGTGCGCATTGAATTAAATGTGTTAATTCATGACTATGAAGGCTATGAATTGTAATTTTCTCCTTCTCTAAGAGCCTCTCTAGCATTATTTTGAAGGTATTACAATTTTCTGGGGTCAAAAGAATTCTGCTCTATGGGAGATTTTGTTGGGCATGTTGAATTTTTTACTCTAATTGTTTCTTTCCGATCCAAGAGAAACATAAATAAATTGGCTTGTGATCTAATTTCAAGTCCCAAAGCTGATATCCAATCAAAACTTCCTCCATTTTCTCACACAAACCATGCGAGCAAATTACATAATCTACCACACTTACTCCATTGTAAGTATTGCAAGTAAAATTACCAGACTTTGCTCATCTAGTCAAACCATTACAAATGACTAAATCAAAGGCCCCACATAGAGTAAGCAATTGTTCACCAAATATATTGCAGCCCTTGTCCTCTGAAATTATTTCCCACTGATGATTACTTTCTTATGTAAGCCAAATAACGTCACAATCATCTTTAAAACAAAGAATGCTAGCTTGCTCACTTGCATTCCTAGCATTGGAATCACCCACTATAAGAACTTCACCTAGCTGTGAATATGTTGCAATATCTACTTTTAAGGCTACAAATGGATCTTTGTGGTCAAGCCCTCTACCTTTGTAGATTTTTGAAACCTGTGGCACAAAATAGCATGTTGCAATTCTGATGTGGTTTCCATTTTTTGATATTTTAAACCAAATGAATTGCTTATTTGAGTCTTCTTTTTCTAACTGAATGAGACAACCTTCTTTCTCCCCTACTAAAACCATGATACCCCCCTGCCCTTTTCCATTCCCTGTTGCCTTGTTCCACACTGCCATCTTCCAGTATCCTTCAAACAGAGGTGTCTTTCATCCTTCATGCTCATGTGTTTCTATGAGGCGTTTTATGTCTCTATATTCTGCAATAGGCCCTAACCCAGGTCCTCATCTCCATGGGTAACCTCTGCAGTGCCAACAAACTAATCTTAAGGAAACCTGGGTATGACTTGATTGCTATTTATTTTGACATGCAAAACTCACATTTCAGCCTTTGTCCCTACTTTCCCATACTGACCTTGCTTTCTGATTTCCTGTTGAAGAGTTTGGTGCCTTTTCTTTATTACCATCTTGCTGCTCTGTTTTGGAAGGAGGTCCAAATCGCGTTATCATAGCTTTGCCTTTATAAATCCATGCTCTCTTGCCTTCATCTCTTGATGTCCTAACCTATAAAATTTCCTCCCTTCTTTCCTCCTGTTGTTTTACAGTTAAGTATTCTTCTAGAAAAAAACGAGAACCCTTCAAGAGATGTTTCATGTCATATTTTGGTGAATTCACCATTACAGTTATATTGTTTCCAATTTCAGTTTTGGAGGCCAACATGAATGTTGTAACATATATTTTGGGTGGCGATTATCTCAGTTATTTCCACCTATTTTGTATTGGCATATATTCGAATTGAAATATTGTTGTAGCATTTCTGATTGATTCTCTTGTTCCAATATTTTATGAAATTGCCATATATTTATGAGTTTATTGTAAATCTAAATCAATTGCTAACAACATTTTCTACAAATTTTACAGATTTTTTCAATGTAGTTTGTTGCAGATCAATTTGAAACTAATTTTATGGGTTGATTTTGAAAGTTTTGAAGATGAACATATTTGTCATTTGTTGATGTCATTTGGAGTTGCGCAACTATTCGCTAGAGACACATTCTGAGAGGGTGATTTATTGATTCAACTACTATTATTTCAATAAGGTTTTCTTGCCAAGTGTTTGACAAAGTTTGTTAGCAAACTATTTGTTAAAAGTTCTCAAAGAAGAACAAACATACCAGACTGAGGGTTGAGTTTGATCTGTAAAGTCTATCTTTAGTAGGTCGAAATTCTTCATCAATCTTAATGGATGACTTCATTCGTCTTTCTGAGTGTGATCCTCATCAATTTGAGTAGGTTGAAATCCTTATACACCTGGGTTTGAGCTTCATCAGTTTATAGGCTGAAAGCTTTGGATTTCATGGCAGGCCGAGAGCCACTTGACACAACAAGAGGATTCATTGATAAGGAGGTCGAAAGTAATATTCTTTGGCAGATGAAGAAGGTATATTGTTAAAATTTATGGAGAGGGGAAATTTCTGAGCATCTTGAGGACAAATTATTCAGTTATTTGGCAAAGCAAAGACTCTCACTTCACTATTCGGAGTTGAGCTATTGTGCCAAGTGTAATCAGATTGTAGAGATAGTTCTTAAGGGTCAATTTTATATTATTTTGAGGGTTGAGATTTTCCCATCAAGCAAACCAAATCAATAGCCTTAAAAGTAGATTGGGATCCTTAATGGGAGGTTGAATTCCATTCATTTCATATGTTGAGTTTCTCTTCTCCGAGGATATAATTCTATTGCTACTTCTGGAGGTTCAAATCATCAGAATTACTTACCTGACCAAGTTGAATTTCACCAACCATAAGCCCAAGACCACTTGCAAGATCAAGGATATGACCATCTTACATGGATAATTGCATTACTTCAGTGGTTGAATTAATTACTAGGAGGACAAATTCTGCAGAGTCTAGATTTGTTAGGATTGAAGTGTCTAAAATTTGCTAGACCAAGTTTCTCTTAGGACAAAATTAGGTTGCTATAGATTTATATATTCATATATGAGGGTTGAATTGGATTGAATCATTACTGGAACAAGTCCCAGGTTCTAAATTGAATTGACACTATAAACTCCTTCAAGTAAATTGATAAAATCCAAGTTCTCCCTCTATAAATGTATGTGCTCTAAGTGTTTGGAGGAATTTGTCAAAGAATATTTTTCTCTGATTTAGAAAATTTGGGACTGTCACGAATTGGAGATTGAGTTCTTGAGATTAGTTGAAGGGCGAATAGCTGGGAGCGTGCTTATTGAAGGTTTATTTGGTTTTCACAATGCTAGAGAAAAATCACAAACTTCCAATCATATTCTAGAGAAGAAGCCTCAAATTGCCATGGTTCATTGGAGTTATAACCAAGGATTTTCAAGGGAAAGTGTTTTTTGAAGGAGTAATCCCCAAGTTCATGATACTTGCAGACATACTCTTCTTTTGAAATATATTCTTATCAATACTTATGATTATGTCTGTAAAATTCAAAGAAAAATGTGTTCTCAAATTGTTCGAAGAAATTGTCCATTAAATTGAGAAGCTAAGGGAGGACATTGAAATTTTTGTCATGAACCATGTAATTTTACTACCTTGGAAATTTGTGAATGATCCAAAATGGATTTTTGATAGATTCCTAAGACAAGGTGTTCCTCATAGAGGAAAACTGAAAGTCCAAGGAAGTTCTTGGAAATAGCCCCATTGCAAAGATCTTCTCCTTCTGAATCTACTGCAACTTTAATGGGCAAAAATGGACTTAGGATGCAGAAGTTATCGCTCAAGGAAGATGCCCTTTGTTCCTTAGAAAAAGAGGCAAAATCCTTTAAAAAGGCAGAAAACCATTCAAAAGGAGAAATTGCATCGAACTAGGGTAACAGAGCATATTAAGTGAAAAAGGGAAGCCACCCCCGATATATCGGGTTGAAGGAAGGCACATGTGATATAACATAGGGATCAAGCCGAGCGATATGCTGATTACCAATATCGGCAGATTGCAATCAGCGATGCCATGAGGCAAAGGCGGGACCCCTCGACGCGCGATATGTCGATCACCGATATCAGTGGATCGCAATCAGCGTCGGCAGCGGTCATGCCATATGGGAAACCTCGGGCCCATGCGATACGCGATTGCGATATCGCAATATCGCGTCGGTGTCATGCGATGAAGCGGGCCACATATATATGCGCCAATGCGATGTGACAGACCCGAAAGGGTTTTGTAAATGCCACTGCATAAATATTTCAGATCCAGCTAAAGCCATTGTTATGGGATTTTTACAATATTTTAATGTGTTTTAAATATAAAAGGAAATTCACGAAACAAGCGAGATTTTGGGTGGACCCAAAGGTGGTAAGTGGTTTGGGTTGGGCTCCGCCTGAGCCCATACAATGGCTACCACGTGTCCAGACCGAGGAGAGAGAAAACCACCCATATCGGGCGGTTGACCCCCGTATGAAAGGGCCGCCCGAAATGAATCACCATCGTTGGATCTAGATCTCCCAAATCAACGGTGGGGATGAGATACATGATTTAAAAGGTAGACCCAAAGTAATTTAAGGCGGATTTCATAGTTTTGAAGTCTGATAGACGCGTTTGGGCGGATTTTACAGGTTTTCTGTGTATTTTCCTGTGTAAGACGAGAATGGTCGTTTCAGGGATTTCAAAGGCCCGATGCACTCATCCATTACAGAACAGGTGGCCACCTCCCCAAAAGGCATTATGCCATGATTGCTAATGCTTAGAAGAGGGATTCAAGTGGACAAAGGCCGGGAGACAGAAATCTGAGAGGAAAAATGAACCGACAGCGCCGATTTGGCTTTAAAAGCCACAGAACGATAGAGACAGGGGTTGGTTGAAGGTTGTTGGAGGTTGTTGCTGAAAGCGAAGCCAAAGCAGGAAGCTAAGGCGAAAAAGAGCAGAAAGAGGCATTGCAGAAGGAGAAAGAATAGCCAAGGGAGTCACTTGGAAGTCAAGTGAAAAGCCAAGAGAGTTGTAAATTGATAGAGGGCCAAAGAAGATAGAGCCGAAGAGTCAGAGTCAGAGCCAAGAGCCAAGAGCCAGAGCTTCAAGAGCCAAGGAATGACATGGTGTCTGAACCCATTGTTTTTATGTAAAATAGTAGGAGTTGAGCCAAGAGCTTGTAAAAGGACCTGCCATAATCCCAAAGGACCTAGTCAGTTGACTAGAGCTCAAGGAGACGTAGCCCAAGAGTTTTGGGTGAACTCCAGATTAAATTGTTGTCTTATGTGCTTGTTAGTACTGCATTATTTACTGTTGTATGTATTTATATATTAGTTTCAGCACATTAATTTACAGCACCTGAACAGTTTAAAACAAATACCAGCTTACACCTTAATATCAAGCACTTATTAATTCTGCATTGGTTAATCAAATAAGACTTGGGAATATTTAAGCTTTGAAAGTGGGAGAGGTTCTTGTAAGTTGGACAAGAAGCCTAAGTGCCCTACTGTTCAGATCAGGTGGTATCGAAGCTTAAGTTTGGTTAACCACACCTTTAAGAAGGTTATATCAAAATGCTTGATCGATAAAGCAAAGACTGCTTGTCTAAAAGGTGTTTGAACAGCAAGAGGCTGATTGTATGCTTGCTTTGAAGACTGACTATTTTCAGATTTTGCAGAGGTAAAGGGAAAGTTGTTGCTAGCTTAGTCCAGGAAGAAAAAATAGGAAGAAGGGTTGAAGGCATTCTTCTATCCCAAGGACCTCAAGGCAATCCTTGGAGCACAAGAGGTTTGTTGCAAAAGGTTGTTGAAATAATCTCTTTATTAATCTTGTTTGAAGTTCTTTGTTCATTGGCATAATGACAACTTCCTCAAGTGTATCCTAAAATTCTTCCTTCTTCATCACAAGACTCTTTGATGGAGACTTGAAGCATGAATTTTTCATCATGATGGACAAGGTGAGAGAAATGTATGAGGATGGAAAAAAGAGCAGCGTACCTTGAGAGCAGTTGAACTCCATGAAGGAAGAGAAGCAGATGCTTTCTGAAAAATTGCAAGAAATGGAGAGGCAACTTCATATTGCAAATATGAACCTGAAGAGGATGATGAGTTGGAGTCACAGCTCTTTGTTGCCAAAGAAGCCTTGGTCAAGTATCAGCTTGAAGAAGAGCTAAACCGTTCCAGTTTGTCTTCAAATTCTTTTAAAAATGCTTATATTGGTTCTTTTGAAAAACATACTAGAGGCATAGGTTCCAAGCTAATGTCCAAGATGGGCTATAAAGGAAAGGGCTTGGGAAAGCATGCACAAGGTATTGTTGAACCAATAATGGTTGAAGAAAGGCATAAGTATTTGGGTCTTGTCTATGGACAGTCTTATGGAGAGAGTTCCAAAGCTATCATGAAGGCCATTGAAACAACTTCAAGAAGGGGTTGCATTGCATAGTGTGAGGATTGTATTCAAGAGGAATGCAATGGCTTGAAACATCATTTGCAGGATGCAGGTGTTCAGAAGCACACACTTGAACCAGAGAGTTGTGGAAACTCTAACAGCCTTGAAGAAACTGAAGGTGTTCCAAAGGGAGCCACTTCTTAATTTGCTTCACCTCCTCATGAAGGCAATAAAGGTGAAAGAGGCAGGTATAAATCTGGTTCTAATCATATTCCTTTTGATTTTTCAAAGCATGGTAAATTTCCACATAAGCATGGGAAAATAATTGCATGTTCCTTTTGTGGTTTGGATAACCATCATGTTTCTAGATGTTGGAAGAGAATGGCCACATACAGGAAACTTTTGAAGGAAAAGAAGCAAGCAGCCAAAGGTTCATTGGACAAGGAAAATCATGCTGTCAAGAGGATGCACATGCAGTGCACTTATTGCCATAAGCAAGGGCATCTTGCTGCAAAATGTTGGACACTGAATCCAACAATGCTTCCACCAAAGCTGAAGAAAGAGAAGATGGCAGAAATGGAAAGGAAGTTTCCATGAATGATGTGCTTCAAAATGATTCACATGTTGATGTTGATGTGCAGACAAAGGAAAGTCCTTTGAAATTTATTGGTAAGAAATGGTTAGAGTTCTTTTCCAATTAAGGATTACATGTCTATTGATGCATCTATTTGCATTTCTTGTTGATGAGATGCAAGTTGCAGGTTTCTACCAAGATGGTGAATGGAAAAAGGATGACTAGGAGACTCACTTTGTTGTTGCAACATTATATTTCATTTCAGCTTCAGAAGTACAGTTTGCTTAAGTGAAAGTTGAAGGATGAAATGCATGCATAAGCATGATGTGCATGAACAAAGTGATGTTGATTTTTTCCTTCTTTTGAACATGTATGTGTAACTAACTTGAAGGGTTGATTGCTTTAAACATGCATGTAATATTGACTTGAAAGAAGTTAACTTGGTCTCCAAATGGAGATAGTGATGAAATGTTCATCTTTTGAAAAGAGTCCTAATGGTCTTTTTCTACATGTTTCACTTGAAGGGACATTTGTTTTAAAGGCATGTTTTGTGGGCTTGCTGTCTAATCCATCATTTGTATGCAGATTTAAGACATGGAGGTGTTCACAAGATGTGAAAAATGTTCCCTTTGTTGAAGCAAGAGTTTAGTCCATCCAGTTGTTGTCTGTATGCCTGTTGTTGTTAACAGTTGTTGTTGGCAGCTTCTCAAACAGGTACAAATGAAAGTTTTTTGGAGCAGGTGTACCTCACATTGGTTTGAGCCACCTTGGATCAATGATCAAGGCAGAGAGCTCAAGCTACCTTTTATAACCATTTCAGCAAGAGTTCTATAGGAAGGCAAGGAGGAAGACAGTTCTTCCCAGGAAGACCAGCCCATCCAGAAGGGAAGTGGTTAGAAACTTTGGTTCAGAGGCACTATGCCAGGCAAGTGTAGGGAGGCTGAAAGAAGAGGGCGACTCACTCTCATTTACTGTTCAGATTAGTATAGCAGTCTTTTGGAGACCAAAAGTTCTTTTAGTGGGAAGGCGTGATCCAAAATGGATTTTGGATAGATTCCTAAGTCAAGGTGTTCCTCACATAGGAAAAATGAAAGTCCAAGGAAGATCCTGGAAATAGCCCCATTGCAAATATCTTCTCCTCCTGAATCTACTGCAACTTGAATGGGAAAAAATGGACTTAGGATGTAGAAGTTATCACTTAAGGAAGATGCCTTTTGTTCCTTAGAAAAAGAGGCAAAATCCTTTAAAAAGGCAAAAAACCTTTCAAAAGGGGAAATCACATTAGACCAGGGCAATAGAGCGGATTAAGTGAAAAAGGGAAGCCTGATGATGAACCACACTAGTTGGTTTGAAACGCGTCGACAATGGTCTTTTTAATGTGATTTACGCCGAAGCTCTTCTTACAAAAGGGAAGCCACCCCCGATCGTCGATCGCCAACATATCGGGTCGGAGGAAGGCACATGTGATATAACATAGGGATCGGGTCGAGCAATATGCCGATCACCGATATCAGCAAATCGCAATCGGCGATGCCACGAGGCAAAGGCAAGACCCCATGACGCGCGATATGCTGATCACCGATATCAGCGGATCACAATAGGCGTCGGCATCGTTCATGCCATATTGGAAACCCCAAGCCCATGCAATACACGATTGCAATATCGCAATACCACATCGGAGTCATGTGATGGAGCGGGCCACATATATTTATGCCGATGCAATGCGACGGACCCGAAAGGGTTTTGTAAATGGAACTGCATAAATATTTCAGATCCGGCTAAAGCCATTGTTATGGGAACTTTACAATGTTTTAATGTGTTTTAAATATAAAAGGAAACCCACGAAACAAGCGGGATTTAGGGAGGACCCAAAGGTGGTAATTGGTTTGGGCCAGGCTCCACCCGAGCCCATACAATGGCTGTCACGTGTCCAGGCCAAGGAGAGAGAAAACCACCCTTATTGAGTAGTTAACCCCCGTACAAAAGGGCCACCCGAAATGAACCACCACCATTGGATCTAGATCTCCTAGATCAATGGTGGGGATGTGATACACGATTTAAAAGGTAGGCCCAAAGGACTATAAGGCGAAGTTCATAGTTTTGAATTCCGATAGATGCGTTTGGGCGGATTTTACAAACTTTCTGTGTATTTTCCTGTGTAAGCCGAGAATGGTTGTTTCAGGGATGTCAAAGGCCCGATGCACTCATCTGTTGCGGAATAGATGGCCACCTCCCCAAAAGGCATTATGCCATGATTGCTAACGCTTAGAAGAGGGATTCGAGCAGACAGAGGCCGATAGACAGAAAGCCGAGAGGGAAAATGAACCGACAGCGCCAATTTGGCTTAAAAAGCCACAAAACGATAGAGACAGGGGTTGATTGAAAGTTGTTGGAGGTTTTTGCTGAAAGCAAAGCCAAAGCAGGAAGCTAGCGAAAATGAGCAGAAAGAGGCAGCGTAGAAGGAAAAAGAATAGCCAAGGGAGTCACTTGGAAGTCAAGTGAAAAGCCAACAGAGTTGTAAACTGATAGAGAGCCAAAGAAGATAGAATCGAAGAGCCATAGTCAGAGCCAAGAGCCAGAACCAAGACTATTAAGTTATGGTATGTTTTATGCTTATAACAGTTTACTTATTTTTCTTATTATATTCCACATATTAACAATCACATGTACATAAAGTAAAGTGCAGATAGAACATTAAACGATCGACAAAAACAAGCCAAGACAAGAGACACAAGATGTGGCGGCTAGCCAAGGACAAACCCCACAATGTGTGGGGAAACCCTTTGATCAAATCTTCTTTTATATTCAATAATTCAGCAGAGAGAACTGATACAATAAATCTGATTTATATCAAGAGTAGCAAACCCTAGATCAGCAGCATTAGCATTAGCGGCTTCATCATCAAACTAGGGTAGACGATATCTCACAAACAGACTGTTGGATTGGCATGATTTCACCACCAAAAGTTGTGGCTTCCAAAGGAGGTTCTGATGAACCTACAGCGTAGTTCAGATGAGGAGATATTCTAGTCCACGCAGGTCAATCTTTACTTCTGTAGTTGCAACTCCAGTTTCGGCAGCTTCCGGCTTCAAACTAGGGCAGTCGATATCTTGCAAACCGTCCGTCGGATTCACTTGATTCCACCACCAAAAGTTGCATCTTTTAGAGGAGGTTCAGAGGAACTTATAGTGAAGTTTAGATGAGGAGATATTCTAGTCCACGTAGGTCAATCTTTACTTCTGCAGTTGCAGCTTCCGGCTTTAAACTAGGGCAGTCAATATCTTGCAAACCGTCCGTCGGATTGACTTGATTCCACCACCAAAACTTTTAGAGGAGGTTCAGATGAACCTATAGCGCAGTAAAGATGAGGAGATCTTCTAGTCCACGCAGGTCAACCTTTACTTTTGCAATTGCGGCTTCAGTTTCGGCAGCTTCCGGCTTCACATGTGTGAGAGAGTGACCCTTTTCTACGCAGTAGAGAAGAGACTATTTTCTGCGTAGTAGAGAGAGAGAGATGTGATGAGATGAGTGAGTCCAAATGAGGAAAATTCCTCCTATATTTATACGCAACGTTGGTGTTTTAACAGATGCGACCGTTGGGCTTATGAGCCTACATGAGTTGTAGGTCGGCTTGATAATAATTCCATAATCAAAATAAATTCATATCTCCATGAATACTTATCAGAATTGGATGATCTTTATATCAATCCTACACCTCTCAATGAGAGGAATCTACTAAAAATATTATTTTCCATCAATAAGATGACCCACATGAAGTTTTTCCGTGGTTTCCAATTTTAACACTCCCTCTCAACTAGGGAGAACTTCATCTGCAATCTGCCTATCGGTCATTACTATCCATCCATCAAATGCACTGCCCTATATAGCCTGACCCTTGCCCTACTCTGCTCTATTCTGCCTATTCTGCTTTGTCTTGTTTTGCCCTATACTGATCTGTATTGTTCTGCTATGTTCTGCTCTGCTCTTGCATTGTTCTGTATTGCTCTGCTTTTGTCTGAATTATGAAGAAGAACAAATGATCGAGGATGTATCATACTGACTCAAAGTCAGTCTCAAAGTATGTACCGTTGGTCCCAAACCAATCTCAACTAACCCGAAGTCAACGTCATAGTGAGTATAACTCCACTGGTCTCATACCAGTATCATCCTCCACTGACTCAAGATCAATCTCGGAGTGCGTACCATTGGTCCCAAACCAGTCTCAACCGACCCGAAGTCAGCTTCATAGTAGGTACCACTTCTACTACTAGTCCCAGACCAGTATCGGACTCTCAAAGAGTGTACCACTGGTCCCAGACCAATCTCAACCGACCTAAAGTCAACGTCATCGTATGTACCACTTTCATTGGTCCCAGACCAGTACTGCACTGACACGAAATCAGTCTCAGAGTTTGTACGACTGGTCCCAAACCAGTCTCAACCGACCCGAAGTCAGCGTCATAGTATGGTATAACTCCTACCACCAGTCCCAGACCAGTATCATTGATCCCAGATCAATGGAGGTCATCCTAGCGTAGGGAGTATGGTAGATACAACGATGCGTCCATCGGTACTACTATGGTCCCTAACTTCATTTCCCTGCTCATTGATCATATGAGAGGTACTTCCCATGA
>APFE030107231.1:0-13213 GCA_000404065.3 Pinus taeda | reverse complement strand
CATTTTGGAGGACTGCTCGGAATTTTGAAAACTTTGCATTTTTGGAAAAGGAATGCAAAGATAAAAATTACCAATACTTGGGAGAATCTGATTTTGAGATTTGAGCCTCCAAAAGCTCAAAATACATCAAAAAAATGACTTTCTGCCCACTTTTTGAGTTGCAGAAAGTGACCTTGGGAGAAATGGTTTTTGAGGGGGCAAAACAACTCCAAATTCAGAAATTCCACTTGGGATGGAAAGTAGACAGGCCAAGCTTTCCAATGAGCTATCTTGCACTTGATTTGGACCAGTGGAACCCACTCAAAAGTTGCTGCAAAGGTGCGCGGACACGAGAGACAGGGGGCGCGGACATGAGAGAAAACTTTGCCAGAATTGACTTTTTTGGTCAAAAAACACTGTTTTGACTATGGTTGATTATTTTTACTTGTAGATGATGGATAAATGTAATATTTTCATGGCACTTTGATGGATTTTACCTCTCTTTACTCTTCTAGAAGCTTCTTTGATGTAAAAAGTGAAAAATTAATGCATGGATTAGTTAGCTAAGTTTTAGAGGCAAGTTGTTGAGCTGCCTATTATCTAGTGCTTGGTTTGGAATTTGTTGTAACTGCTCCTAGGAGGCTGAGCTCGACCCCTAGAGGTGGGGAAAGAGGTTTGAACTTCTATATTATGCCCTCTCTTTCTCATTTTGTGGGTTGGACTCTAGAGGGAGAAGTGCTATTTTATTATTGACTTGTATTTTCTGCAATTTGAGGAAAAGGAAGGCCAGGGTTTTGCAGACTTCATTGTGGATTCTTGTGGATTATTATGTTGATGGTGTGCTTCCTACTGTTATTGTAAGTGTGTTTATGTGTTTCATTCCTTAATCTCTTGCTGCTGTTTAAACAAAAGAAGTGATAAAGTCTGAATTCATGCATGCCATGCTCAGCTTTCAATTTTGTTTAAATTTTATGTTTTCCACCGTCTAGAGAGGATTCAGATCCATCGTTTGCCCTCTTTAGCTTTTCTCCTTTCTTCCTTGATCATCTTTTTCAGACTTAAGGCATCAACATAGATTCCTACCTTGCCCCAAGGAATCACCTGCAAAAACTGAGCTCAATCCCCGCACCCTGAATTGCACTCCCTCCAATTGCCACCAAAAAACCCAAAAACTCTAAAACCAATCCCCAATATCAGTTTACTAGCCTAAAATCCTTGTTCCTAATTGGGTCAGCTTATCATATTGAAAGATCTACCGAATCTGACCCGAGAGAGCCTTCTCATACCTCGTAGGGCTAGCTACGAGGTGAAATGGTTTGATGTAGCCTTGAGAGTTTGTCTATCTCAGCCTAGGTGAATTCCAAGCGCTAACACCTCATTCCCCATCATATTTCCTCATCAATTCCCTCATTAATCCTACACTACAATCCCTGAAATCCTAATCCCCCACCTCTATAAAAAACGCCTTAATCCTATTTAATATCCCAAACCCTAAAACCCTAATCCTATATTTACATTTCCCCTCCCTTCCCTAATTACATTTTATTTCCAATGTCCCTAATTCCCTAATGTTTTCCCTTTCCTAATATTCCCTTGTGCATTCCTTTTTCCCCTTGGTCACAGCATTGTTAGAGCAAAAAGAAGTTTGCATTCAATTGCACACACAATTTTATATATCAACGTACATATTCCAGATATCTTGTTTTCAAAGTCATGTTAGAGACGAATTCAGTCTATGAGCAGGAGTATGACAATGATTCTACAGCTGAGGGTAATGTGCCACGGAGGCCTCACAAAAGTGGCAAAAGTGGTCAACATGTTAGGGAGGAGCCTACTTCTTTGGCTCAATTGCAAGCTTGCCCGCTTGCAATGGATTGTTTTCAACGTCGGTCATGTTTACAATACTGTGAGATGAACTCACAAACCCAGCATCATCATGAACTAGTTCGTTTATTTGTTCTACATTTACATGATGGCTGTGTAAGCCTCACCGGAGTAAATTTCACTTTGTCACCAGAGACTATTGCTCAGGCCACCGGGATACCAAATGTAGGAGAGGAATGGAAAAAACGCCAGCAGTTAGACAGATTCTACTATGAGCCATACATCAAACCTAGGCATATGAGAAACCTGAGCATGGTTTTTCCTTTAAGATTCCTGAGGGATGAGTTTGCACCATTGATGAAACTCATCATTCGGTATTTCAGTTGCGAAGGGAGATTCTCACGTCTGTATGCGTACCATGTTTGTTTGTTGATGCATTTCACGAGGGTACGTATGATGAACATTCCATATTTCATGTGTCGCAACATAGAGAGGATGGTGGTTTTAGTGCAAAAGAAGACCCCAGCACAGCAGCATAGAAGTATCTGTCATTACACGCTGATCAAAATCATAGTGGTACATCAGTTGACACAGCAGGGCATTACTTGGGAGGATTTCATCTCCCGTGACTTCTTCACAGCGCCACAGCTGCTTCCTGAGATAGTTCATGATGAGGGAGAGCCTTCACACCAGCCAGACATTCTTGAGACCGAGCATATAAGTGCTCCATTTTATGTGACATAATAGCGAGGCCACAGGGCCTTATTTGCATCTACACGACGAGTACTATCTCCACCCGGGGTGGAAGGGGTCTCGTTGACTCCATCAATAGAGCGAGTATTATCTCCACATCGTGTGGAAGGGGTCTCGCCTTCTTCTTCAGCATAGGTATAGATCTAGGACAGGGGCAAGAGGCCTATGCATGATGAGGGTCTTTCAGGAGGCCGGGACATGGATTTCACTATCATTGATGTTGATGCGAGCTCTACTAGCTCGGAGCTAAAGGAGATCATCCAGGAGCAAAAGGCTGAGAATGATTCGCTGAGAAAGAAATTGCAGATGGCTAAGTGGGTGATAAACTATCTCTAGAAGCGTAACAAGCAGCTAGAGGATGAACATACACTTTATGAGCTGCGGCAAATCCGTGAGGATCGAGAATTGGCACGAAAGAGACCCGATGATATGACATCGGTTGATCGAGAGTCTATGCTCATCCGTGTTATCACTCATATGGAGAAATTGTTGGCAAAGGAAAATGGAGACAAAGACATGCTTCTTCATATGAAAACTCATTATTGGGCTCGTATGCATGTTTGCAAAGCAAAAATGAAGATTCTAAAGAGGCGGTTGAGCAGAGCACTAAATCGGCGAAAAAATCCCGATCCACTCCAAATTTTGGCTGAGGCTTCATTGGCTGGACATAATACATAATGGAGGGTCTTCGCTTTGAATTTGAGCAACTTCGGAGAATTTTTTGTCATTTTGAAATTTTTGGCTTGCAAAACAGGTTTTTCAGCTCAATGCGTAGCGCGTTGATGCGCGCGCTTATGATTGGGACACTTGTTGGAGGAAAATTTTATAATTTTGGATTTTTCAAGGTAATTTATGCATGCTCTAGTATGGCCAAGGAATTTTATCAAGTTCTGGATGATCAAAAGGGCCAAAAACACCAAGAAAATCACCTTTCTGCCACCTTTTGCACCAGCAGGAAGTACTTCTGGGAGAATGACATTTTGAGGGGCAAATGAGATCCAAATTGGGAAATTCCACTTGGGATGGATAGCAGACATCCATGGATTTCCAACGAGCTATTTTGAGCTTGATTTGGATGTCGAGAAGTGCCCCAAAAGCAGGGTGAAAGGCGTGCGGCGCATAGAGCTCAGGGGCATGACGCATAAGGAGTTTTGGTCAAATTTTCTCTTTCCAGCTCAAAATTTCGGCCAGTTATGACCAGTTTCACCTCTTGATGTGATTTTTGACCCAACTTGATGCAATTTGATGTATATGATGTAACTTTGGCACTTATTAACTTGTTCTAGATGATCCATTTGAAAAAATAGTAAAAATTTAATGTATGGATCAGTTTCCCTTCTTTTAGAGGCAAGTTGTTTTGACTGCCTACATTGTAGTCCTTTGTTTAGAATTGGTTGAAACAGCTCCTAGGATGATGAGCTCGACCCCTAGAGGCAAGGGAATGGGTTGGCTTGCCTATTATGTATTTTCTAAGTCATTTTCAGGGTTGGACTCTTGGGAAAAGCTTGACACTCTATTGTACATTCACTTCCGTATTTTTGGCAAAGGAAAGACCAGGGTTTTGCAGCATTGTTTGGGATCCATGTGGCTTTATGTGTTGATGGTGTGCTTCTTTTAGTATCTGTAAGTTGTTATGTGTATCATTTTCCTTCTCTCACCTTCTGCAATTGAACAAATGAAGTGTTAAGGTAGAATCCATAATTTGATAGGCTCTGCCTTTAAGTTTGTTTTATTTTTCATGTTTTCATCTGTTTAAGGAGAATCCTTGAAAGCTTCTTGCTCTCCTTAGCTCCTCGCCAGTCTGATCTATCCATCTCTTTCACTTTTAAAGAATCAAGAAAATCGTCGTCCTTGCCCCAATCGGACCTCTGCAAAAACTGTGTCTCATCCCCGCACCCAAAATTGCCTTTCTCTTAGATTCAACAAAAACCCCAAAAATCAACTTCAAACTCCTTGTACTTCATACCTAGCCTAAAATCAATTACCAATTTAGTCATCTCAAACCTCATCGATTACCTTTTGCTGAGATTGATCCTGAGAGAGCCCTCTCCTATCCTCGTAGGGCTAGTTACGAGGCTGAGCGTGGTTTGATGTAGCCTTGAGTTTTACCTTATTTAAGCCTAAGGTAGATTTGAGCGCTAACATAGTGGCGACCATACTGGCGAGAAAAATCTCAATGGTTTGCTTTTTGATGTGTTTGTTTCATGAGTATTAGACAGAGTCTGAAGTCACGCCAAGTAGCTTTCGAAACGCTTTTGCCATGCATAAGCGGAAGTAGATAAACACTGCTTCAGTCGATCTCCGGTTAGCTTGTGAGCACTTGATTTGAAAATCACCTTATTAAACTTGTTTGTTCTAGACCTTTGGATGATTGAGTCTAGAAGTTGATAGGTTGAATTACTTATATTCCTTCGATATTTTGACAAAACACACTGGCTTCAAGAAGACATACTAGATCTAATCCAGATCCTAATCCGCCTCCTGTCTACGAAAATCCGAACTTGATTCGAAAACTCCTTCGCCAAGAAAGCTCTGCGACTCCCATGATTAAATCCCATTCATGTCCTACAATTTTTGAATATCTTGAAGAACTTTCTTTTGATGAAAAGTTTGAACTGTCATTGTTTAAAACCAAGTCTAAAGATGATCTTGATTCTATAGTTCCAAATCCTGATTTCGCTACCGCTCTTCAAATCGAAACGTCTAACAAGTCTATTGAGAATTTTATTTTAAGACAGCTCCAAACTACAATTGAGGTTACGAATATCATTAATTTTCTAGAAACTACATCTGCTACCATTGGATCATCCATTATGGCATCCACCTCTAGAGATCCTACTAAACCGCCTTTCATTCCCACCATCCCTGTGTAACCTATTATTTCTGATCAAAAGTTTGCAGTCAATTCGCCTTCATCCACTATTTCCATGCCTAAAACTGCATCTCCTCCGCACACACCTCCTCATACACCTCACACCTCAGCTGCACATACTCCCCCAACATCTCCAAGGCCGACTGCAAATCCACCAAGAGCCATGGTTGCCAGATTTGCACCCCTTGCTTTGCTGGCCAATTTGGATCCTATGCCTGTTGATTATCAGAGCAAGATTCCTATATTCGATGGCACACCACAGAGTATATCAGCTCAGCAACATATTGTCCGAATGACAGACTTTTTGGACCTACATGAAATTGATGCAGAAAATGTTTCAATGAGATTGTTTGCCCAGACTTTTGGAGGAGAGGTTCGTAAATGGTTCAGAGCTTTACAAGCAAGGAGTATCAACACATTACAGGAACTTCAGACTTTGCTTCTAGATCAGTAGGAAATGAAGAAATATCCGTTGCAAATCACTTCAGAGTATACCAACATCAAACTTAATCCTGGTGAGTCCATTCAAGATTATATTACCAGATTTAATGCAGTGTATAATGCAATTCCAGATGACTTAAGACCATCTAAAAAGTCAACTCTTCTTAAATTCCTGGACAGTTTTGATTCGGAGATGGCTTATTCACTACAAGACAGAGATCCACCTACCTTAGAAGATATGCAAAAGATTGCCGTTAGTGTTGAGGCGAATCTGAATGATAAGAGAGCACGGTTGAAAGCTGAGAAAAGAGTGACTATAAAGGAGGAGTCTACATCAGAACCACCTTGGCTTCATGAGATGGAAAAAATGTTCAAAAGAAACAACCTTGATAAACCATAAATGTAGATCTGTAACCCAAATTACCGTGGCCAGCAATAGCCACAGTTTAGAATTAAGCAGCGTGAACAAAGAGCACAAGAGCCGAGAGCCCAGCAGCAGATTAAAACTCCTCTTTTGCAGAATTTTGTGAGTCAAGATTTAGATGATGATGACGATGTAGTAGGGGACCAAAATCACTTCTTTACTCCAGATGATCTGCCCATTTACATCACTGAGGATGAAGAGTATGGAGAAAGTTTAGCTGCCCAGAAAGATGAAGGTTTCATCTTAGCAAATGATGCAGAATTAGATGATTACCAAAGAGGATATTTGAATGCTTTTTCCACTCAATAGAAGCAGTACTCATTGAGAAACTGAGATGTGCCCATAAATCCAATTCAGAAAAGAAAAGAAACTACAACATCGAAGATGGGTTCACCCATACCACAGAAGAAAGGAAAAGAGACAATTGATCCTACAGCTAGTAAAATATCATCAGCAGAAAAGGCAAATCAGACAAGTGTTATCAAGGATAAGAAGGAAGTTCCGGTCAAAGAAGTTGAAAAAGTTTCAGCATTTAGTTTGGAAAATGAAATTTCCAAATTAAAAATATCCATTCCTTTGATAGAAATCATGAAGAACAGCAACTACCGTGGTCAAGTCTCCAAAATTCTGAATTTTGATCCAATGTTTGACACGGTAAATGTTGAATATGATCAACCAGAATTGATATTTGGGCCTGCATTAGATGGTGAGTCCCCTGACAGTGATTTTCCTCCCTTTTATATCAGTTTGAGATTGCATGAATATGTATTGCATAATGCTATGTTCGATTCGTGTGCCTCGCACAATTTGACGCCAAAGGCGATCATGGAAAAGTTGGGACTAGACATTACAAGGAAATATCATGATTTGTATTCATTTGATTCCAGCCGTGTGAGGTGTATCGGGCTCATCAAAGATTTGGTTGTTAGCTTAGACCAAATTCCAGCGAAGAATGTCTTGATGGATGTGATTTTGGCAGACATTCCTCTGTAAAATCGTCATCCTCTTGTTATGAAAAGCCAATTGCGAGATTTTTTTTCCATAAAAAAAAATCATGTGCCACATGTCAATAAAAAAATGACAGTGTAGATGAGTAACTAATTCAAAATAAGGCCTATCAGCTTAACTAAATGGATTTTAAAAAATCTATGAATGATGGTGGGACACTCTCACAATAAATCTATGCATGCCACACCAATATCAAATTGTATATCCAATGGTTTCAAATACATATTCTTTCACATTATTCTACATGGAAGATTAAAGTAGTATGAACACTAATAATGAAATAACATGTTTTATGTTCACCAATCAAATCACATTATTATTAAGAGATATATTTCAATAATGAGGGTGGGACACTCTCATAATAAATAAATCTATGCATGCCACACTAATATCAAATTGTATATCCAATGGTTTCAAATACATATTCTTTCACATTATTCTACATGGAAGATTAAAGGTAGTATGAACACTAATAATGAAATAAAATGTTCTATGTTCACCAATCAAATTAAATTATTATTAAGAGATATATTTCAATAAAGGATATAATTAAATTACTATTTTTTAATATAGCGAGTCTACATCAATAGAAACAACCAAATCACAACCAAACATAAATGAATTAGCAATATAAAAAATATTGTAAATAAGTAATTTCTCTTTCTTCCTTACACAATTTATTGGATTGTAGGACATATTTTATGAAAATGTGTATAATTACATATAAAAATAAATTATTATTGTTTGATAGTTATATCTAAAATATACTATCAAATATGCAAGTTATTAATCACAAAACCAATTAGGATTTTTAAAATTTATTTTGAAATTTTACATATACAAGTTTTTGTTTTTGTTTTTTTCCAAGAAAAGAAATTAGTGTCCCTCTTAGTTGAAAGGTTGGATGGAGTGAGTTTGTTGGTGCCAACCCACAAGCATACTCTATCAAGAGTTCACAAGTCTTGAAGCTAATACAACAATTTTCATAGGAATGAAGCCCTTGCAACAATAATTATCAAGGCATTATAGCTCATCGTGCTACTCGTAGGGATTTGACATTGGGTAGGGAAGATAATAGTCATTCCACCCAACTACCCGAGATAACCCCAATCAGTTATATTAGAGTATATTACGAATTATATAGAAAAAAATTACTTTACAGTTTGATTATATATAGGACAATGGGATTTATGTTGAATGATTAGACAAAAACACTATTATCTTCCCTACCCAAAATTCAAATGCTAATGTATTACAAAATTTCTTTAAAAAAGATCAAAATTTCTTAAGGTTTAAAAAGTATTAATAGCTAGGTAGACTAATATCTATAACGATTTCAAGCTACAAATTTCACAATTATTTATGTTTAATTTTATTTAGTAATAACTACTTCACTAAATTCTTAGTTATGTAATTTCAAATTTTGTCTCTATGTCACCTTTTAGGATTCCTTTACCTTTTTTCATGGAGAAAAATTATATTTCCTTCAAAATACAAGATTACATAATGAGGTAGTATTTCTATATTGGCCGGTCGCTAGGAAGGCCATAACATATCCAAAATGGCACTCTTCTAAGAGAGGCCAAAGGCAACATGTTTTCAAAAAGTTCAAAATAAGATAAACATGCACTATTGTTTAGCCCCACCATCTCACACACCTAACACCCCATCCAGGGACTAAATTTTTTTTAGAGCGAGCTTCTAGCAAGCATTCTTGAGAGGAGTATATGCCAAAAGATGCCAAGTGGAGGATATCTTCGTTGAAGATACCAGACAACCATAATTTGCAAGCATATCTTCCACCTTGTTGCTTGATCTTTATATGTGGTTAGGGACAATGACAACAATGATGACGATTTGAGAGGAGACTTTCTAAATCAATTATTCCAAGTTCCAGCTCTTGGATAATTTATGAATAGTTGTACAGTTTTAAAGCTTACATAACATCTAAAAATAAGTTGAGAAAATCCTTCCACAAAAGTTTTGAGTAGCCTTGTTTTTGTGCTATTTCTAGGACTTCAAGGAGAGTACATAAATCCAATACATTGTTGTTGTTGATGCCCAATGTGTTAGAGTATATCTAGATAGTTAAGCCAAGATGATTTTTGAATATGCCACCATAATGAATTTTCCTAGGGTTTCCTTTTAAGATTCCATCAAAATTTAGTTTAAGAAATAAGAGAAGTAGAGGGAACTAGGATGAAGGATAACTGGAGTAGGCACTTGGATTGGGGTGGATGTAGAGGTAGGTAGAATGGGGGAAATGTTTCAACTACTGAGAAGTTCAGCTTTTGAACCATGTGCTTGACAAACTTGGCGTGACTAGGGGAGAACTGTAACAACCATAGTCAAAATTCCATGTAATAAATTTAATAAAAGAAAAATAATAACCAAGGTCATGGGACATGTATTCCGATATGAATGTTGGGAAAAACATCCTACTGCGGGAGTTCATTTGGTTTATTATGGCTAAGGGAAATTGGCATAGGCAAAGACAAAGGCTTTGGAAAGGCAAATTGACATTTTTTGAAATTTATTTATGAAAACAATAGAAATAGGATAAAAGCAAGGCGAAAGGTCACAGGCTACATGTGAGGAGGAAAATGAAGGAAAATAATGGAAAATTGAAGAAAGTAGAGGCCTCATTAATAAAAATTCTTATGAGGATCAGTTGGTACCTTTTTTCAATTCATTTTTGGAGCTCTCTCTCTATTCTCTCTCTCTCACACTCTTCGACACTTAGAGTTTTCTTGGAGCACTCTAGTATTGGACCAAGGAAAGTAAAGGAAGGACCAAGAAGGCAAAGAGAAATAAGGATAAAGCAAGGAAGAGTAGAACCGAGTAGCCACAACAGTATTATTTGCAGTTATTGATTTGCATGTGTGATTTCCTTTCAATATTTGGCATGCATGGTACATGTGTGTGTGTATTTGGTTCTCTTGTTGTCATTAGCATGGGTTTTTCTAGGTGTGACAGTGTTCTTCATCCTTGACTTGGCATTTTTCCAGATAGCCACGGTGTGATGGGTTCTCTTGTATTTGGTTGAGCTTTATTTCTGGATGGTTTTGAAACTGAGTGAGGTGGTTTCTGAAAGAAATAACACAAGGCCTAGGAATCCTTGGACTGGAGAAGGTGGAATTGGGATAAAGCCAGATTGTGTGTGCCTTAGTGGGCCTAGGAATCCTCAGCCGATGAATGTTAGGATATATGGTAAATATTAGAGGTGTGTACCCTCGATTAGGCCTAGGAATCTTTGACTAGTGAATAACGAGATATATAGTAAATCCTAGACGGTGGGGTCTTGATTACCCCAAGTAATCATCGACCATTGTATGGCGGGATATACAGTAAAGCCTAGAGACCAGGAGACAAGAAAATTACTCACAATGTAGGTGGATAGATTTGATGGCATCCATGATTGTTTAGGGCCTAGTTATCTGGTGGGGATTATTGTAAATTTTGAGGAAACCTAGCTTGGTTTGGTTTTGAGTCCCACATTCATGCTTGGAATATCATACGGGTGTGATTGGTTGAAAGAAATATTTTGTTCAACCAATCTATAGTCAAGTGGTTCGTGGAAGTCCCAAAACTGGTTGGCTTTTACATTCATTAATAAGAGCTCTTACTCCTTATTATTTCATGTGTAAATGTAATGGATTATATGTGGATTTTATAGTTGTATATCCTTGTTATTTATGTTAATTATATGCTGGTTATGAGTATGTTTTATGCTAGACTTTATGTATGACTCTCATCATGTTTTGATTTGAAAATTAATGAAAAATGAATATATGACCTAATAGATAATGAAGCTAATGTGATATGACAACAATTCTTATTTATGAACCTCAGATAAGTGTGAGATGCCTATGATCATATATGTTATTATGACTTGTATATTTCATATTTGTGACATGTTTGGTGAGATGCATGTCATGGCTGGTAAGGGTCCAGTCAAGTCATTGATCAAGTTTTTTCATTAATACCTTTGTTCCAATGTCATTAATCATTTCTGGAAGTTTCACGAAGTTTTGGGCAGTGGCCTAAGTCTTTGCCCTGAAAAAATGGCACAGAATCTAGGGTCATTAGCTCAGAACTAGTTGAAAGATTTCACAGTCATTGGCATGCCTTGTTATGGGAGTGAATGAGGGTCCATATTAGTGAAATGTCAATTTGTCTCAGGGTTTGGTCACCTGGAAAGGTTGTTTGGCTCCTAAAGGTCACAATGGTTTTGTTTTGTCGCTTCCACTTCCTTAACTATAGATGGGGAGTTATATCACATCATAATAGCCTCTCATCACATGCTTACCCTAGTGGACTAAATTAACTTGGGTAAATGTGGGAGGAGGGTGTTACAAAGTGGTATCACAACATGGTTCACCCCTAGGACTAGATTGGCAATGTGTTGGTAATGCATTCATAGCTATTGCATATGTGTTATTTATGATTTGCGGTATATGTACTTGTTGTGTATGCATGGTTGTGTTCATGGTGGCAATGGTGTCACGATGTGAAAGTTGATGGTGTGTTGCTGGATCTGGTCATCATGAGTGTATGTGGGTTATGCATTGGTTATGCATGTTAGTTCTTATATATTGTTATGGATACATTGATATGGTTGTAGTTGTCATGCATGAGGTCATGGTAGTGGTTGGTATGATCAAGAATTGATAACTAAATAGTGGTTAAACTAATGTTATATACTGATGTGATTATGATTATACATGTATCGTGCTAATCTGGTTGATCTTACAGATGATATATCCTCCCCTGAACTATATTGAGTTATGTTGATTATGTTATGTTTTGGTTTTATCTGACATGGTGTACTTGCAGGAAAGAGATCAAGGATGAATATAAAAGATGGTAGACTACAGTTCACAAAACTCTCCCTATGGATCAAATGATAAATGTGTTGTTGGGCATTCTTTTGACTTAGCAGACACATTAAGAAGTTTGAAGGTAGAAATAATAAGTTGGAAGGAAGATAATGAATGAATCATGCAGGCACAGGAGGAACAATCAAAGGTTAAAATAATCCTTTATAGTTTGTCAAATTTGTGGAGTCGGGGACCACTTTGGATCAGCCATGGGAAAGAGGACAGGAAAAATGGGGCATATGGTAGTAGATATCATGAGGGGAATAGGTCAGGTAGAGATGACATGATCATAGATGGTAGGATATGTTTGAAATAATATTGAGAGGGGGGGTGAATCAATATTAAAAAGTCAATAATTTTTCATTTCCTTAATCAGATTCATATACGCTACTTCAGTTAATGGAACTTGCATGTATACACAACTGTGTTTAAGGCAACTAGCGTATATCCTGCAAACATATGATTCAGTTAATTCACCATATGTTGATCTTTAATCAGCATCAAAACCATATAAATAGTAACCAGGTGCAGTAAAAATAGAACAGACAATCACACATATGAACACAAGATATAAGGTGGAAACCCAATGTGGGTGAAAACCACCTGCTGCAATCGTCTCTATCTTCTTTTTAATAAGAAAATTATTTTTACAATTTTTGTATTGGTGTAGTCTTATACCAACACGTAAGCTTCTACCTATAGAAGGCTACAACCTTCTCTTTTCTTCCAGGCACAACGTTTCATTAATTTTCAGACTAGATCCATTAATATCATCATTCAATCATCAAATATATTTGCATCAACCAATCTCCTTTGCACCTGTTAGCGCTTGGAATTCACCTAGGCTGAGATAGACAAACTCTCAAGGCTACATCAAACCATTTCACCTCGTAGCTAGCCCTACGAGGTATGAGAAGGCTCTCTCGGGTCAGATTCGGTAGATCTTTCAATAGGATGAGCTGACCAATTAGAAATAAAGATCTTAGGCTAGTAAATTGATATAGGAAGGTTTTCTTGGGGTTTTTAATTAAA
>APFE030107225.1:0-11707 GCA_000404065.3 Pinus taeda | reverse complement strand
GAACCACTTAGTAGACATTCCATATGTTTTCACTGACCTTGCAAGCCATTGTTAGCCATTTATGTATATTCTCATTTGGGCAAACTAGCTTTTGTGCTCTTGTTTTCATTCAAGTAAATTAGAGTTTTTTGGGGAATGTTCCGTACTGCCAAAATGTTCCAGTTGATATCCTAAACTGCATTCTGATACTAGATTTTGTGTGTGTGAGAGAATTATGTCATTACAGGGTGCTGGAAAACCTTCATTTACGACTTTAGGAGGCAAAGAGAAATGTATTCTAGTCGAGTTGCTGGGATTTAGGCCTTCTTGTTCATGTTTCGAAGAATCCCATCCCCAAACTGCTTCCTCTCTACGTAGAATTGTCTGGGTTATATTGTGATTCTATGGGATTGATGCCGACCTCGCAGGCAGTGCCCATCCCTAGTGAGTATAGAGGTATTTTTGGGTGGCATGATTGGAGGAATAGTACTGTAGACTCTAATTCTTATGTTTATCACGTATAAGACTAACTGGGACAGAGATGTATTTACCTGTAATTCCAAATCTACTATTTACTAGCATTCTTCCCAGGCTTCGTAATTTAGGATATTGTTGGTTTTACAATTATATGCAATTTGTTGTGCTACCTCTTCTTTCTCACTTGTAACTTGAATGTTGGCAGACCTTGTACTCTGTTTCTCTGGGTCTGTATGTGTATGCTTGTTTTTGTCTGCAGGTGTGTACTCAATGGCTTGGAGTTTGACTGGTACTTATGCATGTCATGTAAGGTATGTATATTTCAAATGGGTTTATCTGTCTGTTGAAGTAGAGACATCAATGAATGGTGGAACTGAGTTGATGCCTCTACTTTAAATGGTTGAAATGAAAATACTTGGAAAAATGGACTAATTACTCTTACTCTGGCCATCTGTATCAATGCAGCTTTTGCAAGGCTAAAATGTGAAGGAAAGGAGGATGAAGATTGTGAGAAGTTATTGAAGAGCAATGGAATCATCACATGCAGTGGGATGCATTTTGGTGCACCTCAAACTTATGTGACGTTGAGTATTATTGACAGAAACCAGACCTTCAATCTTCTACTTGATAGGCACTCAACTATTCATGGATGATTAGTTGAATCGCTCAATCATTGATGCGAGATCAACTATATTCCTTTTCAATGTTTACAACTACAAATACAGTAGTATCTTTAACTAGAAGGCTGAGCGACCATGGCAGGATGATACAAGGCTTTACAAAAGTTTATCCACTCTTCACAATTCTACAAGCAAATTCCCAATATGATGTTGAAAAATATACAATCTTCTGCCACATTCAAGGGCAAGGAGAGTCATTTTGTCAAGCTGCACTGACTTGTCTAGATAATTGTTTAGTTCCCTCATTCATTATCTTCATGGAACCACCATGTTCTTTTATTGCAGACTGACTTTTACATATGCTGATTAATGGTTTTCTAATGCTGATTAATGGTTTTCTATTTTCCCTAGCATTATGTGACTATCAAGTGATGTTGAAAAATATACAAATAGAAGGAAAACTTCGCCATGTTTATGTGAATTTAAAGCACAAAACATATTTAAATGTGAAAATTATTTTTGTTTGTTTGTAGGGTTTAATCTTTATCAAGCTCTAGGTTTAAATTTCTTGGTGAAGGGTTGAGGATTGAAACTCTCCTATGGAACATCCAAACTCGATCAAACATTAGATACTTTTAATGACAACATCACACAATTGACTAGATTATTCTTCCATCCAACATAAAGCTGACCCTGACATGAAACTAGCCCAACCTAAACTCAACCTTCAACTTATAAAAATATAGATAACAAAATAAGAAAAGGACTACCATAGAGTGTATAAATAAAAAGGTATTAAAACTCTATAAATTCTATTTAAGTAGCGTCTACATTCTAACTTCAAATAGCAAAGTAGCATAATTAATCTGTTCACTTACCTTGGTATCGTTTCTTGCCTCTTGGTTGATTCTTCGGCTTTTACATTGTGTGGGGGCACATTCGTTGATGTTGTTCTACTCTCCTTACTACTTGACTCGAACCTATGTCTGATGAAATCTTTCTCTACTGGCGTTTTATCTTCTTGAAACATCTTAGTTATCTTGTTTTTCCCCTAGGGCTTGAATTGTTGGACAGATCTTTTCCAAACGTATCCAATCTCATGTTTCTTCCCAAATTGTTGGACAGATGATATAATCAGTGTCATGTTTTTTTGCTAAATTGTATTCTAATATCGTCTTCGAGCCTTCCAATATCATGTTCTTGATTAATGGAAACCTCTTTGGCAAATGATTTCATGGGTTTGCTTTCCATAAATCTCGGAATTTTATCTCTCTAAATCTTGTGAATAGTCCTATGCTTGTCTGAAAGATTAAGCCATGCATATCTACATATTAACCAATTCAGACTTTCAAACTTTAAAACTGTGGATGGCTAATAAGATCCAGTCTGATCACAATGCTTTGAATCTAATCAGATTTCCCTACAGACAAGCCACCTCTTCAGTCTTAAATAAGTGCCGAACATATCTTCTTTAGACAAATCCGATGTCATGTTTCTTCCTAGATTGCCTTACAGATCTTTTCTAGACAATCCAATGTCATGTTTCTTCATATTTCTTACCACACAGAAGGCACCTCTATATATTTAAATAGATTCAGCGGGTAGTTATAAGTCAAGGAAAAGTGTGTTGAGCTCAGGATAAATAGAATTCAAACTGCCCTATTCTCCTGAGTAAATTTGGCCTTAAATCTAGTTTGAATTATGGCGGAAGTCAGAGTTCTGTTTATTGGAGGTGAACTTTGCCTGTGGAATTTATTTTTGGAGTTTTGGCTGATTATCTCTTTTCAAATAAACAATAAAAATGAGTAGAAATTTTGACTCGTGGAAAAACAAAACTTACCAAAAATGAGGCGATATGAGTGCTGGATATCAAACATGGATCTCAATATAATTTCATTGCATCGACCTGGTTGTTAAGTTACCAATGATGTGATTCTGTACACGTTTCTCGTTTATTGGTAAATAATACATTTCTCCACCAACCTCTTTTTGTTGTCAATGAAACCATAATGTTTCTTGGAGAAATAATCTCTGTTACTTACCTCAGATAAAAAAAAAAAAAAAAATTAAACCCAGATTTGGCCACTGCAACAAAGTCATTTTCCCTTAATGTTATTGTATTCTCCAATTATCATTTGTTTTTGGTTTAATTTCTTTTCAGGTTGTTGCATTTGTCAACTAGGTTCGTTTGTTGAGAGGATTAGAAATACATCATTTTTTATCAGAGTATTGATTTAGACTTGTTTCTTCATTAAATTTTATTTATTTCTAAGCTAATTGGATCACTCACTAGTTTTTTTTAAATGAAGTTCAGATTTGCTTCCTTTGGAGTATACCTTCCCACCTAGATCTAGATTGGCACTCTCTCCTCAGTGTCCCTATTTCAATTTTGAATTGATTTGGAACCCTTGTTTCAATAAAAAGACTTCATTGGATCTAATCCATGGATCTTGGCATTCCCACTAAGATTTTACTGAATTTCTTTCAGGTGAGTTAGTTTTGTATTAGTTCTATTTTTTTAACATTCATTCGCCTCTTACCTCACAACTTTTTAGCTTTGTTATTCTCTTCCATTACTAGCTTGCTTGAACCCAACATCCACTTTTCTCTACGATTTAGCCTATCACTGGCCACATTACACCTCTATCACTGCTCCTGCAGATCAAGATCTTATTCTGTTCACGGTATATAAAAGTACAGGTCATGTAGGAAGTCGGATTGGGTAAGTAATGTTGATTCTTTTACAATTATATGCAATTTGTTGTGCTACCTCTTCTTTCTCACTTGTAACTTGAATGTTGGCAGACCTTGTACTCTGTTTCTCTGGGTCTGTATGTGTATGCTTGTTTTTGTGTGCATGTGTGTACTCAATGGCTTGGAGTTTGACTGGTACTTATGCATGTCATGTAAGGTATGTATATTTCAAATGGGTCTATCTGTCTGTTGAAGTAGAGACATCAATGAATGGTGGAACTGAGTTGATATCTCTACTTTAAATGGTTGAAATGAAAATAGTTGGCAAAAATGGACTAATTACTCTTACTCTGGCTGTCTGTATCAGTGCAGCTTTTGCAGGGCTAAAATGTGAAGGAAAGGAGGATGAAGATTGTGAGAAGTTATTGAAGAGAAAAGGAATCATCACACATAGTGGGATGCATTTTGGTGCACCTCAAACTTATGTGAGGTTGAGTATTATTGACAGAAACCAGACCTTCAATCTTCTGCTTGACAGGCTCTCAACTATTCATGGATGATTAGTTGAATCGCTCAATCATTGATGCGAGATCAACTATATTCCTTTTCAATGTTTACAACTACAAATACAGTAGTATCTTTAACTAGAAGGCCGAGCGACCATGGCAGGATGATACAAGGCTTTACAAAAGTTTATCCACTCCTCACAATTCTACAAGCAAATTCCCAAATCAGCGTTCTTTTCTCAGTTCTGTTCCAAATAATCTTTATATGTATGTGCACCACCTACTCCTCATAAAAAATCATTCTTAAGATCGTGGAGGGCCTTCCTCCTTTTTGTTGAACAAAGAATTAATGTCACTCACTACAGCAATTGAACTTAAAACCACTGCCAGAGAAATCATAAACAATGCAATAAATATGTCCTTCCTGGTTGAGATTCCATGGGTGTCTCTACAATTAAAAAATAATTGAGGTTAGAAGTTACATACAAGCAAGGTGAAAGACGAAACTAGAAATGAAAAACAACTTTTTTTCTACCCGAGAGCAATGGAAGCTGGGAAGATGAACCCAATACAAACTGCAGCTGTGGCCCCTGTGAATTGAAATGCATCCCAGATACTTGGTATGAATGATGCCCCAAGGAAAACGATTCCAATTAACCCAGCAGTGATCAAAATGAACCTCTTATTATCCAAAACAAGATGCTTTTTCGCTGGAAAGACAAGCCCATCAAGATTAAGTCTCAGGGCAAAAAAAATGAGAGGAAAGACCAACATCAGATGTACCACATAGGTCACACGAACAATGTCATTCAGCACAACACTGTAGGGAACTCCCAAGTTGGTGTCAAAATTGGGCAGGACATCATCCATGGTCTCGTCTCCAAATAGAAGAAAGCCAAAAAAGCTTGTACTTATGTATACAATTGAGCACAATGCCAATGATGTGCGAACAATGGGCTACATTTCTGAAGGGTCCTCAAGTTCATTGTATATGGAATGAACTGCATGGCACAAAGACATCACAATTCATTATAACATAATTTTAAATGGAAATTCAGCTAATGAACTCTAAGATACTACACTGCAGGACCAGAGATGGAGGAAAACAATCCATACCATTGTAATGACAGATGTAAGCAGTCACAATAACTGGTACCACAGTGAAAAGCTTCAAGAACGAAGTAAAATCCACAATATCTGGTAGCAATCTTGGTGCTTTGACGGTGCCACTGAACAACTTTACAATCGCAATACCAGCCGTAATCACAACAAATACAATAGCAAGTGCAACTGATAATGCAGAAGTGAATTTCAAAGAATCTGCAAATTCATGGAAATGAACACATCAATATAGGCATCAAGATTTGAACATCACAACTCCTAAGGAATAACCCATGATCCACATCCTTGAATGTATATGCCATATGTCATTTCTAACATGGCAACATGAAAAGTCAGACAAATCGTTAAGCAGATGCCATCAATATGTGACATTCCCAAGATATGTTGAATCCCCTCATATAATTACAACAGTTTCTAGACATTTAAATCCCTGAAAAGGCCCAAATGAAATATGATATATCTGAAAATCAATGATAAAAAAATGCTTATCAGGATGAGCAAAGCAGACTTACCCACTCTCTTTAAAAACACCAACGGAGCTAAAATAAGGACTATGGTGAGAACTAGGATTGGAACACGTCCATTCCACCAATGAAATCCAAACCATTCTTCAAGTAAAACAGCATGATGCACGCCATTTGATGATGTTCTAGATAGCACATCGCCTGCCCAAATCAAGAAAACACCTCCATCAGAAAGAGATTTCTAATTCAAAGCCATATATAAGATAGGAATCATGCCCAAAGTAATATAAAAGTGGCACCAGATAATTGACCATTCAAACAAAAATGAAAGGAATCTAAGACAAAAGAGACACTAATAAAGCATGTCAAGTCATGTATGCTTCATAGAACACTTCAACTTTGTTAAACAGAAACAAGTTGTTAGTGTTTCAGCGTGCTAAAATAAAAAATGAGAGGAAAGACCAGCATCAGATGTACAACATAGGTCACACGAACAATGTCATTCAGCACAACATTGTAGGGAACTCCCAAGTTGGTGTCAAAATTGGCCAGGACATCATCCATGGTCTGGTCTCCAAATAGAAGAAAGCCAAAAAAGCTTGTACTTATGTATACAATTGAGCACAATGCCAATGATGTGCGAACAATGGGCTGCATTTCTGAATGCTCCTCAAGTTCATTGTATATGGAATGAACTGCATGGCGCAAAGACATCACAATTCATTATAACATAATTTTAAATGCAAATTCAACTAATGAACTCTAAGATACTACACTGCAGGACCAGAAATGGAGGAAAATAATCCATACCATTGTAATGACAGATGTAAGCAGTCACAATAACTGGTACCACAGTGAAAAGCTTCAAGAACGAAGTAAAATCCACAATACCTGGTAACAATCTTGGTGCTTTGACGGTGCCAATGAACAAATTTACAATCGCAATACCAGTCGTAATCACAAAAAATACAACAGCAAGTGCAACTGATAATGCAGAAGTGAATTTCAAAGAATCTGCAAATTCATGGAAATGAACACATCAATATAGGCATCAAGATTTGAACATCACAACTCCTAAGGAATAACCCATGATCCACATCCTTGAATGTATATGCCATATGCCATTTCTAACAAGGCAACATGAAAAGTTAGACAAATCATTAAGCATATGTCATCAGTATGTGACATTCCCAAGATATGTTGAATCCCCTCATATAATTACAACAGTTTCTAGACATTTAAATCCCTGAAAAGGCCCAAATGAAATATGATATATTTGAAAATCAGAGCTAAAAAATGCTTATCAGGATGAGCAAAGCAGACTTACCCACTCTCTTGAAAGACACCAACGAAGCTAAAATAAGGACTATGGTGAGAACTAGGATCGGAACACGTCCATTCCACCAATGAAATCCAAACCATTCTTCAAGCATACCAGCATGATGCACGCCATTTGATGATGTTCCAGATAGCACATCGCCTGCCCAAATCAAGAAAACACCTCCATCAAACATAGAGATTTCTAATTCAAAGCCATATATAAGATAGGAATCATGCCCAAAGTAATATAAAAGTGGCACCAGATAATTGACCATTCAAACAAAAATGAAAGGAATCCAAGGAAAAAGAGACACCAATAAAGCATGTCAAGTCATGTATGCTTCATAGAACACTTCAACTTTGTTAAACAGAAACAAGTTGTTAGTGTTTCATCTTGCTAAAAAAAAAATTTGAGAGGAAAGACCAGCATCAGATGTACAACATAGGTCACACGAACAATGTCATTCAGCACAACACTGTAGGGAACTCCCAATTTGGTGTCAAAATTGGCCAGGACATCATCCATGGTCTGGTCTCCAAATAGAAGAAAGCCAAAAAAGCTTGTACTTATGTATACAATTGAGCACAATGCCAATGATGTGCGAACAATGGGCTGCATTTCTGAAGGGTCCTCAAGTTCATTGTATATGGAATGAACTGCATGGTGCAAAGACATCACAATTCATTATAAGATAATTTTAAATGCAAATTCAACTAATGAACTCTAAGATACTACACTGCAGGACCAGAAATGGAGGAAAATAATCCATACCATTGTAATGACAGATGTAAGCATTCACAATAACTGGTACCACAGTTAAAAGCTTCAAGAACAAAGTAAAAAATCCACAATACCTGGTAACAATCTTGGTGCTTTGACGGTTCCAATGAACAACTTTACAATCACAATACCAGCCATAATCACAACAAATACAACAGCAAGTGCAACTGATAATGCAGAAGTGAATTTCAAAGAATCTGCAAATCCATGGAAATGAACACATCAATATAGGCATCAAGATTTGAACATCACAACTCCTAAGTAATAACCCATGATCCATATCCTTGAATGTATATGCCATATGCCATTTCTAACAGGGCAACATGAAAAGTCAGACAAATCGTTAAGCAGATGCCATCAGTATGTGACATTCCCAAGATATGTTGAATCCCCTCATATAATTACAACAGTTTCTAGACATTTAAATCCCTGAAAAGGCCCAAATGAAATATGATATATCTGAAAATCAGAGCTAAAAAATGCATATCAGGATGAGCAAAGAAGGCTTACCCACTCTCTTGAAAGACACCAACGAAGCTAAAATAAGGACTATGGTGAGAACTAGGATCGGAACACGTCCATTCCACCAATGAAATCCAAACCATTCTTCAAGTGTACCAGCATGATGCACGCCATTTGATGATGTTCCAGATAGCACATCACCTGCCCAAATCAAGAAAACACCTCCATCAGACATAGAGATTTCTAATTCAAAGCCATATATAAGATAGGAATCATGCCCAAAGTAATATAAAATGGCACCAGATAATTGACCATTCAAACAAAAATGAAAGGAATCTAATAAAAAAGAGACATTAATAAAGCATGTCAAGTCATGTATGCTTCATAGAACACTTCAACTTTGTTAAACAGAAACAAGTTGTTAGTGTTTCAGCTTGCTAAACTGCTCACAATGCAAAAATTGGGTTGAAGTTTCAATTCAAGCAGTACTTTTAAAAAACTCTAGTTGTAACATACATGCTTAAATATTCCCACACGATATACTATTAATCCTTGGATATTACCCTCAAAACAGGGCTAATTCAGCCTGCGACCTAAAATGCATAACCTACAATGTTTAGATTGAATTACTTTTCAATGCATCTTATCTTGATTCTTTCTAACAGAAGCCTGTAAAAAAAATATCAACGGACTGCTTCTAAATCAATGATTGCAAATAGTTAAACTCTTCACAAGGTACGAGGGTCTCCCTCGATCTCCAACATATTAAATACGATGCAATTATGATCTAAAGTCAGATGAACAAAAACACACTCATGTTCAAACACTAGATTCAGTGATTAAAATCAAAGGACTATCACATATTTACCAAGATTCAACTTGGGAAATATCACTGAATAAAGGCAGTGATAAACTGGTAATTCACCTTATGTTGCATCCCTTTCCATAATCTTCCAACAAATTGGTCTCCTCAAATAGAAAATACTAATTATGATCGGTTGTACTAACAACAAAGGGAGTGAGATTTTTTCAAAAGCCATCAGAAGCAGGAAACAAATAACAGAGGAGAAATAAATGATTTGTTCCGAGTACATGATTTTGTAATCAAATAAAAAGACTTTTTCAACTCACAAGGACTGAAAGATGACTCGATTTCAGAACTTTATCCAGATCTTTAGCATTCAAAATGCAACCAAACAAAAAGTACCTTAGATTTTGTACTTGATACCTTGAACATCACTAAAATACTATCTCCTACTCTGCTAAGTTTTAGCCTTTAGGCGGGTATCCAAATTCTGTGGTAAGACTTTTGCTTGGAAAGGAAGTTGATCATTTCTCATCTTAGTCAATCCTCGGAACCATTTTGCTGCTTTGCTTATGCCAAATTGGACATTACAGTCTGCACATTTATCACAAAACTAACATAATCAATAACATGAACACATCTGAGATAAAAAGGGGTTATAACTCTAACATGCAGCAATGTCGTTAAAACTGAAAATTTAAATAAACAAAAGCTGTCCAGAGACAGAGCAAGTTACCTGATGAGCCTGATTGATCTTCTGAAATTTAACTCCATAGTGATCTCCTTTGCAAACATTTGGATGATACTGTAAATAGATCGAATCAACGCAGGAGTACACTATGAATTTATCCAAAAATTTATTGTTGAATATGGATCATGATTTTTCCTAACAATTACTATGAACATATACATAGCCAGAACAAAATATTTATTGGAAATTCTTAGAATCAGTGAGATTGTTGCTTTCAAGCATTCTAATTTTTAGAGCCTTGCATGTCTACTTTCTATCTGTGAACTGTAGCAAGCTCTTTTGCTTTAAGATATGGAAACTTTATAACATTCAAGAGGGCAATTCCATATACCTGCAAAGCAAGGCGACCAAAACCACTCTTGACATCTTTCTGAGTAGCCCCAGGGCTCAATCTCAGAGTCTCATACTCCTCTCTCATCCCAGGGAAAGCAACAGAGGCCATCACTGCTACATTCCTCCTGCTTGCTGAATTTTACTTCTCTCCGTTTACCAAGAACGAAGTCCCCTGAGCACCCATAAACCTTCCAACAGTGGCAGCCATGATCTGTAACAAAAATAGGATGATCCACAAACCTATCTTGAATCCCCAGTGCAAAACAATCCTATCTAAATGTACAGAATGGGTGTACCAAAATCCAGTGAAATACTCAGAGCAGAGATTATTGCAAATGTGGGAAAGGTAAGCAAAGCCAATACCTCAAGTTTACCATCATTCGCTAAAAGGAATTCCAAGCGTCCGCGCGTAGGGCTCATAGCAGGCATTACAATGGCAGCGTTGGTTGTCTTCTCGCTGGTGTTTGCCGCTGTGTTTCTCAAAAGAACAAAATACAGAGAAAAGATCGAAGAATGGGAGCAGGAATTTTTTGGCCCCATAGATTCATTTGCAAAGAACTCCACATCGCCACCAACGGATTCAGGGACGAAAATGTTTTGGGCTAGGGGGATTGGGAAGGTTCATATGTGGGTTCTCCCAGCAGTGACCAAGAAATCGCAGTGAAATGCATAACGAAAGAGTTCGGGGAGGGAATGAAGGGGTTCGTGGGACGCATGTAGCATTGGAGCCTGGTTCAGCTGCGGGGATGGAGCTATTCATTGCTTACGACCCGATGCCAAATGGCAGCCTTGATAAACTCGCAAATCGTTTGGGAACGAATTTGTAACCACTTTGAACCAACGCTTGAAACTTTTGCAATCATTTAACATATAATCGTGTGGGTTATAAGGATGACAGGTGGGCAGAGAGGGGAGTTGATTTCAGAGGGAAACGCCTTACGGCATAATTAAACATCGTTCACTAACATATACATCAATAATAGACCACATACCAACATATACATTGATGATACACCACATACAAATATACAAAATGATTTCAGAGGGAAACGCCTTACGGCGTAATTAAACACCGTTCACTAACATATACATCAATAATAGACCACATACCAACATATACATTGATGATACACCACATATAAATATACAACAAAGATTCAACACATATATTGGTATCATCTAATGAAAGCTGGAAATTCCTGGTGTGATTTCCTATGTAGGGAGTGAACATATACATCAATAATAGACCACATACCAACATATACATCAATGATACACCACATAGGACAAAGATTCACCACATATATTGGTATCATCTAATGAAAGCTGGAAATTCCGGGTGTGATTTTCTATGTAGGGAATCGATATACTCCATAAAAGGGTTTTGGTTTTT
>APFE030107213.1:0-15192 GCA_000404065.3 Pinus taeda | reverse complement strand
CACCTCAGCTTCAAGAGTGAAATGGGCCCCTTCATTATGAATAGGAAGGAAGGGTGGGAGGAGGCAGACCTGATCCTGAAAAACAAATACAAGCTCTCCTATAGCTTTCGATGGGTCCCTTATGACCCTCAAGGAGTCATCTCGGCCAGGAGAACCAAGTATAGGCTCCATGGCATCAAGCATTGCCAATACCCTCATATAGAACAATATGCCAATCTGCAAGAATGGCAACCAGATACTCTAGCTGAGAATCTAACTGAGGAGGAGAGAATGCTTAGGAATGTGAAGGAACTTGAAAAAACTATTGACCTCGATTATGTGCAGCAGGTACCCTTATTATTGCCTTACACAGTAGGACAAGGGACCTCATCAAAAACAATTGTACTTCAAGCACCTTCAACTTCTAAATCAGCCATGGACAAAGGTAAAAGCATAGTAGGGGCAGAGGATAGGCAACAGGAACAGAAAACTGGGCAAAAGGCTCAACAAGAGGCAGAGCAGCAGAAAGAGAAAGAAACACACAAGGGGCAGGAAGAGGGAACAGAGCAGGAGGCCCAACAAAAAACAGAACAAGAGGCCAAAATGGAAACAGATCAGCAATCAGGCCAGCAGCAAGAACAGGTGGAAAAGCCACAAAATGGGCTGCCAAAGACCTCTGCTCTCCAAACTCCACCCCCACAAACGCAGCAGTCCAGTGCCCCAGTATTACAGACTCCGGCACATGAAGAAAGGGGAACTAAAAGGCACAGAGAAGACTCCACTCCTCTCAGTGGACCTTCAGACCAGCCAGAGGCAAAAAGACAAAGGGCAGACTCCCCGGAAATAGAAGACATCACTGATGATGTCTTAGACATTGAAAAGGACAAAGAGAGCAGCCAACAAACAGGAACAAGCTCCTTTCAGCAGGAGCAGAATTTACAGGTCGGTTTGGAGGTGGCCTCACAATCCCAACAGAGCAAGAAGCCCAAAAGCACCAAGGCTTCTTTCATAGAACTCAAGGCTCAGAATGAGCTATGAGGGCAGGAGGTTACACAACGTGTATAGACGCTTACACACTACGCATGCAGGAAGGCTTGGATGTCGTAATGAATACAAACAAGAAAAGATGATATTTAGCCATTTCAAACCCAAGGTTGTCGCCAGCCTAAAAGTGCTGCAGATTATACCAAGACAAGGGTGGAGGTCCTGGCCAGCAACATACATCCAATGGACCAAATTGAACTCCACAAACAGGTTGGAGAAATGGTGTATGCCACCCTTGTGGAGAAGGCCACATTGGCCTATGAGCTGAAGGAAGCACTAAAGAACACTAATACTCAGCTAGATGTGGAAAGACTGTCCTCCAAGGCCAAGGACACCAGAATAAAAACCCTTGAGGACATCATTGTTGATACGGGGTATGATCCTAATGACCCAACAGGGGTCAAAGCACTTATGAAGAAAAAGGATGATGACCTCAAGGCACTGAAGAAGAGGTTAAAGCTGCCACCAACTGAACATCCTCAGACGGCAGAGCTTCTGGAGCAGAAAAAGATGGAGGATCAGCTAGACCTCCTGTTACAACAGGATCAGAGGATCAGGGAGTTGGAGAAGCAACTGGAGGGAGCATTACAAGAAAAACAGGGAGAATCTACTCCCCAAGCTCCTCCAACAGCTGCAACAACTCACCAACAACAACAGCACAACAACAACAGGTCAACAAGACAGCCCCTCCATAGAAGACATAACCAAGGCTGTCAAACAAATGGAGCTCCAGGCAGATGAGATTAAGAAAGCCAAGGAAAAATTGGCAGAGCTGGAGGCAAAATATGACAAATCTAAGCAGACAGTGGTCGAGCAAGGCAGAGAGATGAAAACCTTGACAGCCAGGATAAAGGCTTTGGAGAAGGAATTGAACCTAGAAACAGCCCTGGCCGAAATAAAGAGAATTATATGGGCGAGAATAAGCAAGTCTATCACCCAGCAATGGAAGTCCATAAAGACCATCCATCAGCAGATGGAACTTATAAGACAAGCTCGGGTAGACATTGATAGGGCTAAAGCTGTGTTAGGTGACAGGCCAGATCAGGCCAATAGAATAGTTGATTACCTAAACCGACATGAGGAGGAGGAGTTGGCTGCCATGGGTATTCCGAATAGGACAGAAGCAGTCCTCCATGCCAAAAAGGTACTCACACTCAGAGGCTATGTACAGGCAGTGGAGAGAAAATGCTTTGATATCACAAAGGATGTGGAGGAGTTCAGGGCCAAACTGGTAGAGCTGCAAGCAAGAGGCCTGCCCAGTCTGTTGAGCAGTCAAGGAAAACTGGTTTCCCTTGATCAGTTTGTCAACAGAATGGAGACATACATGGAGAATCAGATCACTGCATCTGGCAGTTCATCTGAACAGAAAGGGCCTCCTTCAGGGCAAGATTTGTATAATAAATTGGGAGGCCTATTCTTCATTGAAAATGAGGTCAATCACCTCTTTGAAACTCCTCCCAATTTCTTCAAGTATACAGAGGCTGATAAGACTCTCATCAAAATCAGAAGACATCAGATGCCCAAGGAAGATTGGTGGCAATCCATGCTCAGAATTCTGCCACGTTAGCTTCAGTCATTCGGTTACCAAGAGGCCAAGTCAAAAGCAGTCATAAGGCCACATACTTTTAAAGCAGATAATATAAGTAAGGGCTCAGATGACTTAGATCAGAAATCAGTTGTTAAAGACAACATGGAAATGAAGATGGATATTTTCCTCATCCCTCAAGATGACTCTGCTCAAAGACACTTCTGTGAAATTCAGCATGCAGACAAAGGCTTGTTCCCGTAATGAAATTCATGGTTTGTATAGTTCATACGGAAGGATCAAGACTAAATGAAAAATGGAAGGATCAAGACTAAATGAAAAATGGAAGGATCAAGACTAAATGAAATGTTTGAGAATGATGGAAAATACAGGACAGCATGAGGATAAAGCAAGCATTCAAGGCACTTAAAGACAAAATTCAGCAGAAGGACCATGACAGCTCACCAAAAGGACATACAGCCGCACAAAAGGCCACTCAGCAGTTAATTCAAAGCATTCAGCCTACTTCGACCAACTCCATAAAGCTCCAGATGTCAAAATTTCTCTGACAGCAGTTAATAGCTTTTATAGCTCACTAAAGATTGTAATAACTTCTCATCTACTTTCTCTGTCCCAATGTAAGAGATATTTTTCCGCTCAGATGACTCATATCTGAGATATTTTGTAAACAAACTTCTATATATTTCCCCTCATTTTGATTAGGAGGGGTTGGACTCCGGATGTAAGAACTTCTTCTGAGAAATTCTCTGTGAACTCTGTTATTGTATAACTTTGCAGACAGTTTAATACAAAGGCAATGGGATTTCTTCAATAATGTGTTGTCTCTTGGTCTCTTGATGGATGTGGATCAAAAGTGCAGGATTCTTGATCATTACATGGCTCAATAAGTTTTCTTATGGCTCCTTATTTCACATAAGTTTCCTGTTATTCCATATGTTTCTCATGTTTCCTGTATGTTTAAAACTCTAGATAGTACGGAAAAAGGATAGCCTCAAGATTTAGTTAATCACTACCCTGAGCTCAATCTGAACTGTCTCATATGTTTTCTTTCTGTTAAGGTGTTTAAAGCGTAATTCTTAAATGCTACCTTTAAAACCATACTATCACTGTGTTTTGTTGTTTAAGAATTCAAGTGATTGCTCTTAGGTAACAAGCATCTTTCACAAAAATACAGCTCAAGTAATGAAATCTTAACTGCTCATTTCTAGTTGTATTCACCTCATTTTAATATTCACAGTTTGTTTCATGAAATGCACACAGGCCCTGTACTTTTTCCTCCTCACCTAAACCAAGATTTCAAGAGAAAACAGTCTTAGACCCCATTGCCCAATGGATTAAATCCTCCCTGCTGATATACTCTAAAGGAAATCATAAGCATCCTCCCAACCAAACACACAAAACAACCAAAAAATCATCTCACAACTAGCCTAAAAATCCCACTGAAAGCAGTGACAAACTTGATAGAGAGAGCCCTCTCTGACTGCAGCTGGGCTAGAAGCTGCAGCCCAAAGACTGGTTAGTGGTTACCCCGGTCGTATTCTCTTAGGAGTCAAATAGAACAACCTGGGTGTTAACATAAATGGCGACTCCACTGGGGACCTTCAGGATCTAAAGCCTAAAATCTGTCAAGAAATCACACTCACAGTCTGAATGTCAGTTAAGACACCTCTAAGATGCTCCTATACAATCACTTGTAGCCTTAAGGGAGAGCTGAACCAGACCCCTGTTCACACTTTACAGATACACAGAGTTCTTTGAGCTCCTGACCAGTCCTTATTAAAACAAACTTCAATAAAATTTTATAGGACTAGCTTAGAAACTAGCTCCCAAGAAGAACCTCCGGTACACAAGGAATCACCCCGATCCCAACCCTCCTACTATCTTCGAAAATCCCAATACCATCCCTAGATTAGTTAGGAACCAACAGACCCAAGATCATTTTGCTGATAGCAGTCCACAACCAGAACTTCCTAACTCAATCCCCACTCCAGTCAAGATCCTATTCCGTTCTACTCCTAATTCCCCCAGTTCCCCATCAACATCCCAAAATTCCCCACCAATTCCCTCTTCGCCCACACAAGTTCCCTGCCCCCACACTGTTATAACTTCTATACCTTCTACCCCTGTGATACCTGTTGTTCTTACTGTCCCAGTTTTCCAAGTTAACCCCCAAAATCCAGCAAATATGGCCAGATATGCACCTCTGCAACTACCTGCCAATCCGGTGGCCTTACCTCAAGATTATCAGGCCAAGATAGCATACTTTGACTCCACTGGACCTTATTCTGCCATCCAACACGCTAAGAGAATGCAAGATCACTTTGAAAATTATGAAATAGATGATGAAACAGTAAGAATGAGAATATTTGTTTAAAGCCTAACAGGGGATGTAAGAACATGGTTTAGGTCTCTGCCTGCAAACATCATTACTACCCCTGATGAGCTCTACCAGTCCTTTACAAACAGATGGGAGAAAAAGAAGGACCCTTTACATATACTTGGTGAGTATGATATGATTAGAAGAGGTCCCCAGGAAACAGTGTTGGAATATTGTGCTAGGTTCAACAATGTCTATAATGCCATCCCTCAAAATCTGAGACCTCCTCCAGACTTAGCTTTATACAAATTCCCAGATGGATTTGACCCAGATATGGCCTATCAATTAAAAGAAAGAGCCCCTCAAACCCTTGAAGAAGCTCAGAGAGTTGCTGTGACTGTTGAAGCAAACCTGATTGCTAAGAGGAATAGGGCAAAAGTAGAAAAGAGGGTAGTTTTCAAAGAAGAGCCCTCAGCCTTGGACCAAAAATTAGATGCAATAATTTCTGGTATGAAGAGGTTAGGGGATAGGGTAGAATCTGTGGAAAGAAAATCCTCATGGGATGCACCATCAAACAATCCTAATAGGAATCCAAATTTTAGGAGGAACCCAAACGCTGGTGGCAGCAAAGCCAATAATGACCCTGAAATAAGACCACCATTTCAGGAAAACTATGCTGAGGCATCCACATCTGAAGAACAAGCAGAAGACACTCATATCCACCTAATGGGGCTTGATAATAAACACCAGGTCTTCCTAAGTCAAGAAGATCAGGACGAAGAGGATAGGAATCAGTTTCAGACTAGTTCAGGGGAATCATTTGATTTCAAACAAGGATATGACACTGCTGTCTATGAGGTTCATAAACAGTACAAATTAAGAAGTAGGACTGTGAATGTAACACAACCAGAGAAAACAAAAGATAAAACACAGCCTGAAGGTGCCACAGTTTTTCAACCAAAGAGCACAACTGATTCTCCCTTAAAAGAGGTAACTGTTGAAGACATCACTGAACAGTCACTGAACTCACCTACTCCATCAGTTGAGCAGTCCAAATCAAGCAAAGAACCTCAAAAGGTGATCAACAAGAATAGACCGCAAAATCAGGAACAGACTTCAGCAGATAAAGAAAGTAGGCTGATTCATACCACTAAAGCACAAACAGAAAAACCCTTTGATTTGGAAGCTGAAATTGGAAAACTGAAAATAACAATACCTCTAGCAGAATTAGCCAAAAACGAGATCTATAAACAGCAGATTCAAAGATCTCTACAACTCACTCATACCAAAAGCAAAGATAATGTAGACAATGTCAATGTATTGGACGATACCCCTGAATTGCTTTTTGGACCAGAGGTTGATGGAAAAGTGGCAAGCTCAGGGATCCTACCCTTCTATGTCAGCCTGCATGTGCATGACAAAATATTACACAATGCAATGTTTGATTCAGGTGCTTCACACAACTTAATGCCCAAATCTGTGATGGAAAGATTGAATTTGGACATCACTAGACCATACAAAGACCTCTACTCATTTGACTCCAGCCAAGTCAAGTGTTTAGGCCTAATAAAATACCTATGTGTGTCCTTAGTCCAATACCCAAACAAAACAATCTTAATGGATGTGGTTGTTGCTGACATCCCACCAAAATATGGAATGTTGCTATCAAGATCATGGGGAGCCAAGCTCCAAGGATCTCTACAATTAGATATGTCTTATGCTACTATCACAGTCTTTGGTCAACCCAAGAGGCTGTATAGAGAGTCCTTAATGAAATACATGGTCAGTAGCACAGAAAAGCCTCAAAAATTCCCCATTTATGCTGTCCATTCTGACATAGACTCATACATCCTTTATAATGATAATACAAACAGCAACCCCAAGGGAAAGACTCATATAGTTAAAACAAATCAAATTGCTGAACAAGAAGAACCCGATATCCAAACACAGACCGAATCAAGCAATGCCAAAAATCTGGACCACAAAACAAACGATAGTGAAGCAACCATAATTAAACAAAACAATGAAATAGGAGCCTCCCTAGAAAACAAAGCAATTCTACCGAGTCAGGAGGATGTCAAGCAAACCAGGCCAATCAATCAGCCCATCCTGCAAATCACCAATTCACCCCACACAGACCTCATTCAAATCCCCCTAGAAAAGCAAACCTTATGGTTCCTAGAATTTGATGGGTCAGTTAACAAGCTAGGGGCAGGAGCAGGGGTGTGGGTGCACAATAAAGAAGGTAACCATGCAGAAGGAAGAGCCTACAGACTAAATTTCAGATGTACTAACAATATGGCTGAATATGAGGCCCTTTTATTAGGCCTCAAGTTGGCACATTCCCTGAAAATTACTAGCATATCAGTCCTAGGAGATTCAGACCTGGTCATCCAACAGGTTAAAGGCAATTTTGTCACTAAAGACAACAGACTTAGGTCTTACAGAGCTGCTGCCACTCAGTTACTTAACTCCCTTGATGATTTCCAGATCACCAAAATTCCTAGGGCCCAGAACCTACATGCTCACAGCTTGGCCATGTTTGCAAGTACTTGCAAGCTGCCCTTTGACCCCAATCACCGTTTCACAGCTGAGGTGAGACACAGACCATCAGTCCCAAATAACATAAAAGACTGGCAAGTATTTGACAATGATGCACAAATCAAAAATTTCCTGACTTTGCAAGAAGAGTTTTCAAGCCTCAACATAGATACTCAACCAGCAAGTCAATCACAACTGCTTGAGCCAGCAAGTCAATCACAAATGCTGCATCTAAATCACAGCCAGCTACTCTCACCCAAAACAGTCTACCAATTGCTGAATCCCACAATTTTCAACCAGGATAACATTCGAGAAATCCAACAGATTGAGTGTGAACAGATGCCTGTGGATGAAACTGAAAAAATACAGCTGAAGAGCAACCTTCTGCCCATAGGTTTAGCTCCATTGGAAGACATGTTTGATTCTAATGATGTCCCTAATAAACCAAAATTTGAACCCCTAAACACCACCATTGAAGAACATAACATAGGGTCAGTTCAAAGCCCCAAAATCATAAAGCTATCAGCTGCATTACCTCCGGATCAAAAGCCCAAATACATCGACCTGTTTAAAGAATTTCAGGATGTCTTTGCATGGAGTTATGAGGACCTCAAGTCCTATGACACCTCTGTTATACAACACACAATCCCACTCAAGCCAAATCAAAAACCCTTTAAACAGAAGCTGAGAAGAATAAATCCCATGCTGCTCCCAGCAATGGAACAAGAAGTTCAAAAGATGTTTAAAGCAGGAATAATAGCACCAATCAGATTTTCTGATTGGATCTCAAACCTAGTCCCCACAAGGAAGAAAACAGGTGAAATTAGGCTTTGTGTGGATTTGAGAAATCTCAACCAAGTGTCACTAAAGGACAACTACCCCCTACCAAAAATGGACCACATATTGCAGAGAGTAGTAGGGGCTTCAAGGATTTCCTTATTAGATGGCTTTTCAGGTTTTAACCAGATTCTGGTTCATCCTGATGATCAGGACAAAACTGCATTCACAACCCCATGGGGAACCTTTAAATATGTCAAAATGCCTTTTGGTTTAAAGAATGCAGGGGCCACATTCCAAAGAGCAATGGACATTGCTTTTGCCAAAGAAATACATGACTTCCTAGTCATCTATCTGGATGACCTTACACCATTCTCCAAATCAGACCAAGAACATCTAAATCATCTCAGACAAATTTTTCTAAAATGCAGAAAATTTGGAATATCATTGAATCCCAAAAAATCCATTTTTGGTCTAGAAGAAGGCAAACTACTGGGTCACATTATCTCCAAGGATGGCATTAGAATTGATCCAGACAGAATCCAAGCCATTCAACACATGCCCCATCCCAGAAACATAAAGGAATTACAAGCCTTTTTGGGAAAAATCAACTTTTTAAGAAGATTTATCCCAAATCTGGCTGAACTTAGCAGATTGCTGAATAATATGCTGAAAAAGGATTCCAAAGTTAAATGGACAGTAGATGCTAAACAAGCTTTTGAAAGCATTAAATTTGCTCTTACCCAAACTCCTGTCCTAACCAGCGCTCAATTTGATAGGGATTTCATCATTTTCTCTTTTGCCTCTGAACATACAATTGCTGCAGTTTTGCTTCAAAAGGACGATTTAGGAAATGAAAAACCCATAGCCTTCTTTAGCAAAGCTCTAAGAGACGCCCCCCTCAAATATCAAATCATGGAAAAACAGGCCTATGCCCTGGTCAAAGCCATAAAAGACTTCAAGATCTATATCCTCTATTCTCACATAATTGCCTATGTGCCAAGTCCAATTGTCAAAGATATACTTACACAAGAGAATTTGGAGGGCAGAAGAGGCAAATGGATAGCAAACATTTTAGAATTTGACATAGAAATAAAGCCTACCAAACTCATTAAGGGGCAGGGCTTGGCTAAACTAATGTCTGAAACAAACTTCCAAGCCCTTGACATCAACCAACTAGACAGTGAACAGGAGCTGGTGACTCCAAAGATCAATGTAGCCTTTGAGCAATCCCCTTGGTATTCTGATATCTGTTATGTATTGCAAAACCTGTGTGCTCCCCCAGGACTGTCTAGAACTAGGAGTAGGTTTGTCAAAATGAAAGCCTCAAAATTCTGTGTCATGGAAGAAAATTTGTGTTGGAGAAACCATGAGGGCATCTTACTAAACTGTCTAATTAAAAATGAGGCCAACAAAATCATGGAAGAATTTCATGCAGGAGAGTGTGGTGGGCATCTTTATTGGAAGTCAACTGTGAATAAAATATTGAGGGCTGGATATTACTGGCCTACTATCTTTTCTGATGTCAAAAGATTCACCACTGCATGTCATAAGTGTCAAGTGTTCGAAGGCAAGAGACAGCTGCTGCCTTTACCCCTCAGACCGATTGCAACAGAGAGACCATTTCAGCAATGGGGCTTGGATTTCATTGGTGAAATCAATCCCTCCTCTTCAGGTCAGCACAGGTGGATTCTTACAGCAACAGATTACTTCACGAAGTGGATTGAAGCAATCCCATGCAGGCAAGCAAATGACTCTACCATCATCCAATTTTTGGAGACAAACATTCTGGCTAGATTTGGATGCCCTGACAAAATAATAACAGATAATGCTGCTGCATTCAGATCTAAAAAAATGGTCAATTTCTGTCATAAATTTCATATTACACTGGGCCACTCCACAGCATATTATCCCCAAGGCAACGGGCTGGCAGAATCCTCAAACAAAAGTTTGGTAAATATGATCAAGAAAATATTGGAGGAAAACAAGAAAAACTGGCACAAGAAATTAGTCAATGCATTATGGGCAGACAGATTAACAACCAAGAGATCCATTGGGGTCAGCCCTTATGAATTAGTCTATGGTTTAGAGGCTAAATTCCCTTCATCATTAGGAATCCCTGCTATGAAGATACTCCAGGAGTGCCAAGCTGAGCCCAATGACATGCAAAGAAGGATAAATCAGATTATATGTTTGCAGCAAACCAGGGAGGAAGTTTACAACAGAGTTCAAGTGCTACAAGAAAAACTGAAAAAGGCTTTTGACAGAAGGACCAAAGCAGAGGATTTCAACATAGGGGACAAGGTCCTCAAGTGGGATTCAAGAAGAGAGAGCAAGGGTAAGCATGGAAAGTTTGACTCCCTTTGGAGAGGACCATTCTTAATACAAGCTGTGCAAGGAAACAACACCTATTTTCTGCAAGATTTGGACAAAACTGATTTAGAGGAAGGCCCTGTCAATGGCAGGATGCTCAAGCACTATTTTGATTACTTTCCATGAACAGAGCTGACCTGCATTTTGTACATAGTTTGATGTAAATAAATTCTGTATGTATTGTATATATTGTTCTTTTTTGAAGAGCATGAAAGTGAAATCATTTTGAAAGGCATTACAGATAAAGAATGGAATTGAAAGACAGGCTGTGTTTCTGTTTATCAGTCTGCAATTTGAGGAATCTATGAGGAACAAAACTCCAAAGTTTCAGAGAAGCAGCCAAAAGACCCAGGCACACTGACCTGCTGTTCTTGGTCTTTCCAAGGGAAAAACCATCCCCATGTGGAGCCACTGTTGGATACCTATACCAATAGGTTTCATTTTTCATGATTGGATATCAAAGGTCCAAATATGCTCTACTTTGACAACTGCAAAGATCTCATATTTCCCTGAAAAGGCAATATCTGTATTTGTTTTGATAAAAACTCAATTTTGATGGCTGGTCCAACAGTCTAATCTGGATCATGCCATGTTTTCAATTTCCTTGCTTTAGAATAGAGAATGATATCTGTCCAAACTGTTTAATCTTGGCAGATCAATAGATTGATAGAGAAACAAATGTTCCCAACTGCCTAATCTGGGACCTTGGAAGGAATAAGGGTTGCATTAGATAGGGAGTGTGAGAAAAAGCCAATAAAAGAAAAGGCATTCAAAGGGTTTGCAAGTCCAAGTGCACCCTCCAAGAAGGAACAAAAAATGTTAGGAAAAGTAGTTGGGTAGGTAGATGGGGTTGCAGAAATGGTGCCTCTTTCAAGATCAAGTTGCTGAAACATCTACAGAAGGAGTAACATACTGGAGCATGACTAATTTCCTTGTTTTCCTCTGTTTTTCACTCATTACTAACACCCTTTCCCAGATGCACAGAGCACAGAAATTTATGTCTTTGTAATATTCTTATGGCTTTTAGAAGCCACATTTCTTGTGTAAAATCCTTCATTTTGATGTACTCCTTATTTCAAGTTGTTTTCAGAGAAACTTTGTTGAATCAGCCCTCACTCATGTGTTCCTCCATGTTAACAGCTAACTCTACTATCTAGCTCCCTATACCCCTTTATCCCTATTATTATAAACACCATGGTGTATAAACCCCACAATGCTTAAATATCCCCTCCCTGGCACTATAGCCATACTATTTTCTCCCTGGGACTTGGATTGACACCTGGTCAAGGTCAATAACTTATGACTCACCTTTTGCCTCCCCTGAGACCACTTTCCCTTCTCAAAAATCCTTGAAAAACCCTCAAAAAACTTTGAAAACCTTGAAAAACCCAAAAATTACCAAAGGGTGGAAAGCCTTGAAAAATTACCCTCCCCGCGCTTTATCCTAAGGTCGGGGGTCATTTTCCCTTTATGTTTTATAAAACCTGTTTGCCCCTCTTTCTATAGTTTGTGCTTATCAATGATTTTTCGCCTAAAACCTAAAACCGCGAAAACCCCTTAATCCTAAAGTTCCCGGCGTATTATTAAACTGAATATTTTAATCGCTGGGCGGGCCCCTTCCAAACTTGCACGACCAGTCGGAGGACCCGCCAGCCGTCCGATCTCCGCCGGTCGAGATCCAAGGGTGGGCGGTCAATGTCATGACCTGAAGTAACCGACCGATAACGTCCGGGGAGAGTGGTTTTTGGCCCGTACAGGGACGCGTGGCGGGCGCGGAGGCTGTTCGGAGCCCCTTCCCCGATACCACCTTGGCTCCAAAAGCGGTGCGGGGAACCCGCTTACCACCTTTCAACTTACCACCTGCCACCACCACGTCACCCTGACGTCACCTCACGACCGCCCGCTCCCGCGCCCCGTCATCCTCCACGCTGTATTGCCACTGCATCATCCTGCCACCGTGTCCCGCCACCCTGGCCAGCACGTCAGCGCCACGTCATCACTGTACGGCGGGCCCACCATGATGTCATGCTGACGTCATCAGCGGAAAAGCGCCAATCGCGTTATTTTACAAAAATTAACGTTATAACCGGCCTAATAGGCTGTTTTGTGTCATTTTCATTTGATTAAGAAAGAGAGCCGTTAAACGACCAGCTGGTGCGAAATTTGACCCCGGCAGCCGATTTGAAGATTCCGACCGTTGAAAAGTTCAGAACCACGGTGCCAAGCGTCCACAGCTCAGCTCGCAGGTGCCCAAGCCGGTTTGTCCAGGTATTTAGCCAGTTTCCCCATTTCGCCCTTGTTTTCTGAATTCTCTGTAAATCTACCTATTAACACCATTAAGACCTTCAAATTCTGCTGCTGCCTATCACACTAAGCCTGTCTAGCAACCTACAGCATCCTGAAACCACAATTCAGCCAGACAGTGCTCGTTTCGCGGGCTGAAACCCCGAAATCCTTCCCGAGGTGCTCGGCATTGTTCCCTTTTGCCGAGTACAGTCCAGTTGATGTTACAAACAGACAAACCTGAGGAAACCCTGTAAAAATTCTCATTGACCATTCACATCCTGTGAATTTTACAAAAGAACGTATAATTCAGCTTGCTAATTCCCTCTGCAAAGGAAGAACTCACTGTATTAGCAGTTGAGTTAAAGCCGGAAACACTTGATTGCATAATTGACCTATTCTTCCACAAACCAGCTCCTACCATGGCTTCTCCTGCAACTTCATCCATTAGTGTGGCCTCACAGAGTCAGACAAGCAAACAGCTGGAAGCCCAGACACTAGTTGATAAAGACAGTCTCATTGGGGATTTTGAAGGAAGCAAGGACTTTTTGCAAACTTTCAGTAGGTTAAGGGAAGACCACAAGAATGGACATGGCACACATGGAGTCTGGGAGTCAAACCTGCCCTACTACTGTCTCCCAGCTGTGAATGTTTTCCCTGAAATCATTCACCTCTGTGCTGATCATTATGATGCAGAGCACAGAGCCATCAACACTTCATCAGGGAGGATCCTTTTTCAAATCAATGCTGAAACCATCAACAAAATGCTACATTTTGATCAGACAGAATTGCTGATCCCATTCTCCATGAACCAATTGATGGATGCTGGTGACAATCTGACCCAGGAAGAACTACAAAGAATCAGCAGGGACTTCATGAGGCCTGAATGTCAGACCTCAGAACCCCCTCCCTATCAGAATGATCAATTCAGTGAGGTGGGCAGGCTATTACTGGACATGATAGCCTATGTATTGGGGTACCAGAACAGCGAAAATGTGGACAGATGCATGCTAGCAATGCTTTCTGTATACAACCCATGTCAACCCCCTACCAAAAAATACAACTTTGCCAAATTTATTGCCAACAAGATCCATGATCAGCTGACCAAGTTGGATAGACAGGGGGTCTTCAGGTATTCAGGTTACCTTTACCATATGTTCATGTACTATCACTCTGAAACTTTCCCATGCCATATCAGAAAGCTGGACCAAACAGGGGAAAGAAGGTCTATTATCTTCTGGACCTCAGTTTATCACAATGTAACAATTTCACCATACACCTTTTGTGAATTTGTTGACCAATTTGTCTACCCACTCTGCTGCATGTTAATGAAGTCCCCACCCCCAGAGTGTCCAGTGAGATCAAGAAAGCTCTGCAGCTTTCCAAGAAAAACAAGATAGGTGACTGGTACCTATATGAGCACCATACAGTCTTCAGGATCTATGGATGCGAGGTCTGCCCATATAGGCTCCCAAAATATGTGCCAATGAGGTTATTTGCACTAGAATATTATAGGCAATTGGTACAATCAGACCTCACCCACTTCCATGATGCCAAGAAAAAGGCTCACCTCAGCTTCAAGAGTGAAATGAGCCCTTTCATTATGAATAGGAAGGAAGGATGGGAGGAGGCAGATCTGATCCTGAAAAACAAATACAAGCTCTCCTATAGTTTTCGGTGGGTCCCTTATGACCCTCAAGGAGTCATCTCGGCCAGGAGAACCAAATATAGGCTCCATGCCATCAAGCATTGCCAATACCCTCATATAGAACAATATGCCAATCTGCTAGAATGGAAACCAGATACTCTCGCTGAGAGTTTGACTGAGGAGGAGAGAATGCTTAGGAATGTAAAGGAGCTTGAAAAAACTATTGACCTCGATTATGTGCAGCAGGTACCCTTATTTGTGCCTTACACAGTAGGACAAGGGACCTCAGCAAAAACCCTTGTACTTCAAGCACCTTCAACATCAAAATCAGCCATGGACAAAGGTAAAAGCATAGTAGGGGCAGAGGATAAGCAACAGGAACAGCTGAGTGAGCAACAGGCTCAACAAGAGGCAGAACAGCAGAAACAGAAGGAAAAGGAAACAGAAAAGGACAAGGCTCAAGAGCAGGAGGCTCAGCAAAGAAAAGAGCAGGAGGCCAAAATGGAGACAGATCAGCAGTCAGGCCAGCAGCAAGAACAGGTGGAAAAGCCACAGAATGGGCTGCCAAAGACCCCTGCTCTTCAGACTCCACCTCCACAAACGCAACAGTCTAGTGCCCCAGTATTACAGACTCCGGCACATGAAGAAAGGGGAGTTAAAAGACAAAGACAAGACTCCACTCCT
>APFE030107199.1:64897-81710 GCA_000404065.3 Pinus taeda | reverse complement strand
ATCCGATACTACCAACGTCTTAGATGTTGAAGGTATATTTGAGGATGATGGTTGATTTTGAGGTGATGTTGCGGCCAACTTCTTTGTGGGTATCTTTTCCTTTGTACTAGTAGTACCTGCACTCCTTTTCTTTGAAATTTCCTGAATAGTTTCAAGAGTACCTTTACTCCTGGTAGTCACAGGGAAAGCTTCTTGTTCATTTTCTGTGTCGGAGTTGGGTAATATGAAGTCCCACATTCCATGGCATTCAACAATCTCCTCTTCTTTGGGTTCATCGGATGGTGAAAATGTTTCATCTTCTTCTTCCTCTTTAGGATCTGAGTCTGCATTAGATATAACATTTGGTGGTTTTGACTCAGGTTTCTTAAAATTCCTAAATGGCTTCTTTGTTGAAGTTTCTGCTACCTGTTTTTTGATTTCAACCATTTCATTTGACATTGTTTTGAGGACCTTTTGTAGACCCTCCATATCATATGCATCTTTAAGGGTTTTCTTCTTTGAATCATCTTTAAAAGAAACTTTTTTGGATTTCCTATCTTCAAGAGTAGCTTTCTTTTCTAAAGCAATAATGTGTTTCTCTATAGCAAGCGCTTCTTTCATGTTTTTGGCTAAAGTTGGTTTTGCAGCTCTATCTACAAAAATGGCTATATTTGAAGGTAGGGTTGTTATATACCACTCGCTTCTGATTTGCTCACTTGGCTTGGAGTTGGTCGAAATTTTATTCAAGAGTTTATTGAATCGGGAGTTAAACTCCTTAATAGGTTCTCTAGATTCAATCCTTAGATTCTAAAGATCATTAATTAGTGTCGCTAAAGATCTATCATCGCCATATTTAGTGAGAAACTACTCTTGAAAGATGTTCTAGCTGGTAATGGATCCAGAGGGTAGGGAAAAATACCAAGACCCAGCTGATCCTTGCAAAGTGTAAGGGAAAAGCCTAATGACAACATCTTCTTTTGTTACTCCTTTTAGGTTAACTGATAACATGAAATTGTTAATATGTTCTTTGGCTAATGTTCTAGCATCTGGATTAAATTTCGGTAACCATTTCTCAAGATAATCAGGTCATGGATGTAATGGTGCAGGCATAGTGATCACACCAGGACTATTCCATGGATTCTGAGCCATCTTACAAGTAACAACAATTGTCGATGAAGTTCCAGGTGTTTGGGGAGGAGTTGGTATTGAAGATTGAATAGGTTGGGATGTTGAAGTTGGTGATCCCTGCTGAACAACAATATGTAATGGTGGAGTGGATGTTTGACTTCGCACTGGAGAAGATGAGATGGAAGATGATGAAGAAAAGGTCTCACTGTCAAATCCTTCAGTGTTCTTTTTAGCCTTTTTCCTTTTTGGTAAAGGCAACTCAGTAGGTTCAATACCGAGCTTTCCACTTTGAAGTCTGGTGAGAGGGTGAGGTAGATTGAATTGCGAAGTCTCACTGCCTTGAGATACTTTAGATTTCTGTGGTGATATCGAAAAGCCTTGAAGTTTCTAGATGAGAGACTGAACTTCAGGTGACTCAGGACTTAATCGTTCTGGAGTATGATGGGATTGAGCAGTGGTAGTTGATTACTCTTCTTCTCGTTTGGATACTGGTGTTCCAGAATGCAAACGGGAGGTCCGAGGTGAGATGGAGGGAGATTTACTCTCAGAATGGTCAATGGATTTTGATTTACTCGCCATTCATAGTTCAATCCCTCCTTCTAGCACCAAAAATGTTTATGCCTCGAAAATCATTGCAACAACATCAGGGAAAACCACCCGGTCCGGACCTTAATGCAGCTGCTTTTCCGTTTAATGTGGTGGCTCTGACTGGAGATAATGGGACTAGTTTCCCAATGATGAATAAAAGGGGATGGATGAGTGATTGGTTTTCTAATAAAATGGTAATGGATGAATGATTTAACAAAAATAGGAATAATTATTCTACCCCGGGAAATTTCTATTCTAAGTGCAACGTTTGATAATCTCTATTCACAAATAAGCATATAGATGACTCTATTTGTTAAACAAAGACATTCATTCATATAATAATTACTTTGTTCAAATATTTGAACAAAGCAATTATTATATGAATGAATGTCTTTGTTTAACAAATAGTGTCATCTATATGCTTATTTGTGAATAGAGATTATCAAACGTTGCACTTAGAATAGAAATTTCCCAGGATAGAATAATTATTCCTATTTTTGTTAAATCATTCATCCATTACCATTTTATTAGAAAAACAATCACTCATCCATCCCCTTTTATTCATCATTGGGAAATTGGTCCCATTATCTCCAGTTGGAGCCACCACATTAAACGGAAAAGGAGCTGCATTAAGGTCTGGAAAGGGTGGTTTTCCCCGATGTTGTTGCAACGATTTTTGAGGCATCAACACAATGGAACCATTTGTTGTCTTGAGGGGGCCTAGCCCAGGTTCGAAGTTAATTAGCCAAACAAATCCCTACACTACTGGCCCTTTTGGCATCAACCCTCAGTGCGCGGACTGAAGTCTCACCTGAAGCAGTATGGGGGGATGCTAGAACCAAGTTTCCACACCCTTGAGATGTCCGAGGTGTCGATTTAGTCCAACTGTGTCTACCTTCATGCAGGTTGCTTCACGCACTATTCTGACCTGTGAGACCTTCATGATTTGTTAGAATCGCCTTTCGCACAGCCCTAACCAGGGGCCAAGATACTTTCGCATTGCTAAGGCAGTGATCTGTGCTATTTCTCCTAGTTACACAACATATCTTCGTTATCTTCTTATGGATGTTAGTTAACTTTGCGTAAGCAGATACTTTAACTCACATGTACTTAATCTACATAGTTATATATGTTTGCGCATCATATAAGCTACAAAAATGCAATTTATACCCAACACATTCTATGCAGAAAACTGGAAATAAATACACATGAATGATATAAAACTTCTCTATATTAATGCTTCCCAATGGTTACAGACTCGACTCTCCCTACGCACTCAGTTGCAAGGGTCCACGCACTCAGCTGCAGACTAGTAGGCCTCTGCACAGTCAGCTACAGAGCCTTCTCCTACTCTACAACCCAAAGACTCAAATTTACCCTTAGATCTTCGGCTATGCTTCTATTACATCGTCATTCTTATCCTATCTTCGATTATCTTTCAGTTACTAAGAGCCTCGCTCTATTTATACAATCCCATGGTCTGCAGACCATTGGTAGATCTCCAAAGCCAAGATTACATTATAAAATTAAGGACGGACAATCCCATGACTCATTTACAACTTTGTGCTCCGCACCCACAAAATGTGGAGTCTTTACATTGGATTTACAATTTTGACCAAAATCTGGTGTCTAAGCCCCAAAACTTCCCTTGGGGGATCCCACGCCCAACATATTATGTCCCATTAGACTCATATATATAAAAAGGATGTCTTATCATTTGTATCATCCAAGAATTGTTCATTTCTGTAATGTAAAGGAGGTTGCCCCCTCGAAGAGGCTGATTTCTAAAGTGTTCATCTATATTTTCTTTCTTTTTGTGAGATGGTTTCATAACACTTGATTGACTGCATCCCCAAGTATGCTCTGAGCAGTGTATTCGAATATTCTCTCTTGGAAACCATTATACCTGTACTAATGAGAGGCAAATGAAAACTTGTGATACTTGGAGACATGAAAACACTCATGGCAAACAATCCATCAATTGAAAACAAAAATGAACTTGAGAACTAACTTGCAACATACTTGTGTGACTGATCATGAAGGTTGCATAATTTTTGCTGAGAGGTCAGGAGACTGACTGCCAAGACTGCGCAAGGCATATTCTAGGTTGCTGGGAGGCTGACTGACTGTTGGAACTATGCAATGCATAGTCCGGTATGGGTTTCTAAGAGGTTGACTGACTACTGGAACTATGCAATGCACAATCCAGTCTGGCTGTTGACTGCTGGAATTGCATAATGTGCAATCTCCGCTAGCAATGGTTGCAAGCTTAGTGACTGCATTGTGGAATTTTCTGGGCTAGTAGTCACTGTCCCTCAGAATTGTGCAATGAAATACTAGAGGATAGTCATCGGGAAGAAATGTGAATTTCCTGAGAGGAATATAGAGCCTTCCTTCTTAGGATTTTGCAATGTTTTCTTGGTGAGGCAGAGTCCGGGCCAAGGCTTCCTAGACTCGCCAATGGAAACTGAAAACAAATGTGAATGTGAATGCATGGTGATACTGAGTGTAAGCATAAATGATTGATCATGCATGCAAACGGTGAATGACATATTCATAAAACGGAACAACATGCATGTGGGTGAGACGAGTCGCCGAATCAGCGACGATTCGTGAAAAATAGTTTCAATCATGTGACAGTAGTGAGAAGTTAATGAAAACTGAAATGGTGCTAGTATAAGCTAGTATGTATAAAAAAAATAGCAAGCACTCATTTAAATCAAGTAAAGAACATTTATATGAAGCAAAACACAAAAAGCACCTGAAATGCAACATAAGGCATTGAAAGCGGGCTTACCCAAAAAAGTTGAGACGAGTATGTTGACGGCTCCTAGATGCGATGTGGGATGTCAGAGCTTCAAGGTTGATGTTATGAATGAGCTCTGCAGTGTCTGGTTCATGAGTTTTGATCAAATCAAAGATGTGATGCGCATGCCACAAATCTAGGAAGAGAGACACTTGGTGGGAGGTTTCCGAGATGATCCTTGCATGCAACCTCCAGCTATTAAAAGTAGATCCCTAAATATACGAATGCCTTAGCATGCTGCCTAGGGAGAAGTAGCCCATGCATGAAAATCGATTTTGCTCAGCCCCGAAGGGAACCGGTCAACTCAACTGCACATACAAGAGGCTGGTCAACTACTGGGAGAAAATGCACATTTTTGGAAGGGAGCTGGGCTGGTTGCCCAGGAGATTTGCACAATTTTTGGGGAGAGTGGCTGACTGCTGCCCAGGATTGCGCAATTCCTAGGCTGAGCATCCCTGCTGGGAGGAATTGCGCAAATTTATGGATGAATTTTGACTAGCAGAATTACGCAATTCTGGAGCCCAGCAGGCTGCCAGATAGAATTACACAATTTCTAGAGGGAAGGTTGGTTTCCCTCCAGAATTGCACAATTTCTTAAGGGAGTTGCTCAGCCTGCAATTGGACCAAGTCCAGAGGAATAGCTTGTGAAGGGAATGCAACAATCTCTGATGGACAGGTTTTCATTCTACAAGAAAATCATTGAAGCTATTGTACTTGATGAAGCAAGACATGCTGCTATGAAAGGTTGGTAGGGAGGCTCCAAAACAAAGCTAAGGAAAAATTTTGGAGGGTGGTTTAGTGGCTAAAACACTTGGCAACACACTGGTAGAACTCCAAATCTCTGAATGGGCATTTTTCATGAAAAGCAAGTCTAACACCTCTGGAATTATTGTTCAGTTCTCAGTTCATCTTGGTTTCCACACTTGCTTGATTGTAAGATGTATCATCTGCTAAGATTTTGGTCGATTGACACACAATCCAAGCCAAGTCAATATAGTTGTTTCTATTGGGGTTGAGGGGTATACTGGTGCATAAGCAGTATAGTCGTCAGAGTCTTAGTTTCGTTCCTGGTGTTGCTCTGCTACCAATAGGCCTAGACAATACCCTGGTAGAGTCACATAGGAACACAAGCATGGCTCCGCTGCCAGTGAGCCTGGTCAGTACCTCAGCGGAGTTACTTGCATCTCCTCTCTATGCAGGAAGCCTTTCTCATCTTTCGCCTTAAACATTTTCATTTTTTTTCAAACTTTTGATGAGCCTCATCATTGGGTAATTATACGGGCCTTAATTCAGCTCCTAGCTTAGTCAAACCAACTATTCTCATAACTTATTACATACTTTTGATTATATTTTGTTTATGAGATGAGTTAGAGTTGGATATTTTGCTTTATGATCTAATGTGCATTTAATGCAGGATTAAACGATAAAATCAAGAAATTTTGGCAAAGACCATGGTCAAAACTTTAATGGGATAAGGTAGAGGGATAATAGGAGGTAAATCCTCCTCATTTACTAACCCTCCATCAATATTCATCCATCAGCTCGAAGTGCAAGCAGCCAAATCATGAGGACTAGAAGGCAATCGAGCAAGTGAAAGACAAAGCACAAATTTATCTCGAGTTTGGGAGCCGAGCCTCCCTAATTTTAAGGAAGTCGTTGGAGACTTCAAATGTATAAGTATAGAGGCCTAGAACCTCAGTAGGATTCGGATTTTTTATTATAGAACTCTACTCTATTTTCGAGCTGCAAGACTTGTGACTATTTTTTATGTAATCCATTGTTTTGGTAATAAGAATGAGTTTTGTTTTGAGCCAGCACTGAGTTAACTCACAGGGCTGAAGCTCTTAGTTAGGGTCCAACCCTAGTAGCCAAGGCTCCTCTTTATTGTACATGTATGCTAGTATAGATTCATAGTTTAATTGTTCATTTGCTTAGTAGATGCATTTCCATTACAACAGTGTAGATTAGATTGGTTGTGTGATAGTTCGCTTCCATTTGTGCCTTCTTCCATGTAGAAGGTTATTAAGGAGAAAAAGGATCACCATAAGGTTGTCAGCAGGTGTCTTGGCCTCACTTCCTCCCTCTGGGACCATGACTTGAGGAAGGGACCCTTCAGCAGCCCCAAAAACACAGATTTCTAGTTCTTGCATGAGCTTTGGAGTTTGTTGTCTTTGATTCAGTATTTGGTTCATGTTGTAAAGAAGATTTCATTGTCATATTTTTCCATCTCCATTTCTGCAATAATATCTCACTCATGCTTTCATTCCCTTCAGCAAATTTCTTCACGCATAATATAGGAAATTGATTCATGCTTTTCTAGTTTATGAAAATGTATCTTGTTGCATAGTTCTTGGAAGAAACACATGTTTTAAGCACATTAGGTACTTTAGGATGAGACCCATACTTCATCACCAGCAGCCACCTTCCACTTCATCCACCTTAGCCATCTCTTGTTCCACCATCGCCCCCACTAGCTTTTTTATCATTTTTCATTGAAATTCCCCTAGATACATTGAGTGAATCTAGCCATCTCTTATCTTGGATATTGACTCCTAAGTGCTCCTAGACCTTATAACACCCCATTCCACTCATCACCCACCTTTTCCAAGCTTCCCAACACCTCCAACACCTCACAATTACCTCTCAGCTGTGTCTTGTAGGTTTCCTATAATTCCTACAGGATCATCCTGTAGGTTTTCCTGAAATGGCCTGTTTTGAGGCCAAATTGATGGGAAACCTCTAGGAAGTCACGCAAAGCCTCCTAGGACCCTTCCACACCATCGAACCACCTCATACACTTTCTAGCCATCCTCCATCACCTTCCATTCACCTATCACATCCACAAGAACAATTAATTTGCATACTTGATTTTGCCTAAAAAAAAAAAAAAGTGAAAATAGATTTAGTTTAGTTTTTTGCTTACACACTAGTATGGTTTGTTTCTCTTTACTTATGTAGCTTAGATAGTAGAATTTGTTTAGTGTTGATTTAGTATTTCTATTTAGCGTAGCTATTTAAATGGTTAATTAAGATATGGTGTGATTTAGCATTACATGTTGTTTTCTTCACTACTGCAGTAGAGTATCTCTCTTAGAGTAGATTTTCTCTTCTTCCATCAAAGAATCAAGCTTCTTCTGACTCTATAGAATTCTGGCTTGGAAACCCTGGGGTCTCTCACCGGATGAATAGTGACAACAGGCAGGACCTTCACTTTTACTTGTGCATACAGCACTGCCACCTCCAAGTTTGTACGAACCCTGGGTTGATAAATAAAATTGGTAGCCTAGGAGTTGCAGCATCCTTATTGCAATACTAGTGCTCATCACATTTTGGTGCCATTGCCGAGGAGGTTTCTGAGTAGAATGTGATTACTACTTTTTTTTCTTCTATTTTTTGTCTTCAATATTCTGCCTTTAATTTATTTCTACAAAAAGTAATCTAGTTGCTTCCTTTCTTTCATTTTCCATTATCTGCTTTCCTTTCTATTCTACAAGTAGGATTTCAATTCAGGAAGTAGCTTTCTCATTCTGTAAGTGATTTTCATTCAATCAGCAATTTCATTTATGCAAGTACTTTCTAGTTTTAAAAAAATACAAAACCATCCCAAAAAATTTTCCTTTCCTGCCTCATAGGAATAGGGACAAACTTAGGGAAATTTTTGCCAGATACCCCCATTGCATCAAACAACCAACCTTCTCTCTTCTTAAGTGGCTATGAACTAGAGGAACCTTTAGGTGAGCAACCTGACATATTTGAAGAACCTATAGGGGAAGAAGAAGAAGAGGAACCCATTCCTACTGAACCAATGGTTGAAAGGCGAAATGATAGAGGGAATAGAGAGAGAGTTGAGGGTGCCTTCCCGATCAAGGAAACCAGTGGAGACACTAAGATGAAAAATATAAGCTCCTCCACCCTACCTCATTTCCATGGCCTAACCACAGAGGACCCCGAAACTTTCCTATTTGATTTTGTTGTGATATGTTGAACCTATGACTATACATATGATGAGCAAAAGTTAAAACTATTTCCATCTATCGTCAAGGATGCAACATTGCGCTAGTTCATGGGCTTACCTGGAGATAACATCACAACGTGGGCTCAGATGCAGTAGGCCTTTAACAACAAATATTGGGAATAATGTAGGTAAAAGTATACTAAAGAAGAAATTTTCAGGATGACCATAGGCCAGGATGAATCCCTAGAAGACTACAAAGAAAGATTCCAATTAATTTACAAAAGTGCCAAGTGCACACTTGACCCTGAGTCACTAAAGCTAGTCCTACTTAGGGGAGAAAGAGAAGATCTTCTGGATAACTTACATTTCTTAGTAGGAGGATATATCTACCAATTACCCTATGAGGATATCAATACTATCTTTAGAAACCATTCTAGGGCTTCCAGGAAAAAGGGTAGGGTTAATCAACCTATGGCCAATACATCATCTTCCAATTCATCCATCAAGGGTGAAATTGGAAATATGCTGGAAGATTTCAAAAGTGAGATGTTGCAAACCCTTGCCTTGCAAATGGACATCATGAACATTAAAAGGAAGCAAGAGGAAGCAAAGAGAGCCTTGACCATATTTTTTCCTAGATGCACTAAGAGGCATCCTAGGAACAAATTTCCATTAAACTGTATTGAAATTTGCTTGGTCTATGAAGAAAACCACTCCACAGATAAGTTCCTTTCTTTACCCAGACTCAAAGTTGTATATGAAGGAGCTGAAGGGGTCACTGAGAAAATTTGCTACATTAACCAAAGGAGACCTACTGGGCCTAGACCATACCAGCAGGACATGCAAGGGCCATCCCATGCATATTACAACCCCAACCAAACTGCAACTATACCTTCTTGGGGACCCCCTACTCATCCTTCCTAGTCTACACCCCCTCCCTAGTCCTATGCATCTCGGTATCATTCCCAGCTAGCCAGCCAGTCATTTCAACCTGACGCTCTGCCACAACCTCAGTGGAAGACACCACTCCAGGGGTGGAGGCCCCAATACAACAATGCCCTAGCTCTATTGCCTCCACCACCTGCCCAACCACAGCTCCTACACTCTGCTCCACCCAAGCAACCCCAAATGCCTTCCCAGCCAAATCCAAACCCGAACAATAGGCAGACTCAACAAGTATATAGTGGAGAGACATCATATCCAGCTTATGTCGTGGAGATCCAGGAGATTAACCTGAGATTTGGGAGAGTTCTTCTGGATAACCATCCTCCCCCTCTACCTAGGGAAGTGTAGGAAGAAAGAGAGGAAAGAAACCTTAAAGTAAATCCACCCTTTTGCTAAGAGATTAGCCCAACCACTCTAGCCTACTTGAGAAGAAACTAAACTTCTGAGAGAATTGAAAAATCTATGTGTAAAGATCCCCCTTCTTCAGGCAATAAAAGATGTTCCCATTTACAATAAGTTGATTAAGGAGAAATTATTCAAGCATCTAGGGAGGCAAAAAAGGGATGCCCCTACCATTAATGTCATTGGGTAGTTGTCCGACTTAATGCTGGGGAAAGTAATATGTCCAAAATATTTGGACCCTAGAAGCCCTGTAGTAGATGTGCACATCAATGGCACCATTGTCCCACACACTCTGATCAATCTTGGGGCTGCCATTAATGTGATGACCAAGTGTTGGCTTGAGGGGGCCTGACCCATGTTCATAGTTAATTAGCCAAACAAATCCCTACACTACTGACCCATTTGGCACTAGCCCATGGAGTGCGGACTGAAGTCTCACCCAAAGCAGTATGGGGGGATGCTGGAACCAAGTTTCTGCACCCTTGAGATGTCTGGGGTGATGATTTAGTCCAACGGTGCCTACGTTTGCATGGGTCACTTCGTGCACTGTGCTGACCTACGAGACCTTCACGGCCTACTAAAATTGCCTTTCATGCAGCCCTAACCAAGGGCTAAGGTGCTTTCATGCTACTATGGTAGTGATCTTAACTATTTTCCCAAACTATACCACAGATCTTACTTATCTTCTTAAAGATCTTAGTTAACTTCGTGTAAACATATTCTTTATCTCACATTCACTTGATTATCACAGTCACATATGTTCGCACATCATATAAAAGTAGAAATGCAATTCATACTCAATACATTCAATGCAGAAAGCAAGAAATAAATACATAGGAATGATATAAAACTTCTCTTTATTAATGCTTCCAACTATTACAAGCTCGACTCACCCTGCGCACTTAGCTGTAGGGGTCCGTGCACTCAGCTGCGAACTACTAGGCCTCTGCACACTTAGCTGCAGAGCCTTCTCCTACTCTACAACCCAAAACTAGACTTTACACTTCATATATGACTCAACTCTTCATCTTTTCCATTCTTCTTCATTCATCTTTTCTTTTTAACTACTTAGAGCCTCACTCTATTTATATAATCCCATGGTCTGTGGACCATGGGTAGATCTCTACAACCAACATTACATTACAAAATTGAGGGCGGACAACCCTATGACTCTTTTACAAACTACGCGCTTCGCACCCACAAAATGTGGAGTCTTTACATCGAGGTTACAACGTTTTACCAAAATCTGGGCTCTAAGAGCCAAAATTTCCCTTTGGGGATCCCGTGCCCAACATGCCCCCGACACAAACATCATGACTCACCCTTGAGTTACTCTGTTAGTGTGGAGATCTTTGCATGAAGACCTCCCAATTTTATCTGAATTGCTGCAAGATTGGCAATGCACTAAGCAAATGCCTGCTGCACTTCCTAGACACACTGTTCAGATACTGCTGTAGCTAAACTACTTCCGTGAACCTATTCTCGTGTTCCTTGCATATGTGTGAGCTTTGTTTCAATAGAGGTTGTAATGACCTACGCCTCATCAATCCACAGCTGTAAGCACGACTTCAAAACTGTTTCCTTATGTCGAGCAGCATCCACCTACTCCTTGAACACTTTCGCCTGCTGCATTTGTGCAAGCCTTTATGTAAGGGAAATCATCTGCGCAGTCCCTTTTACATCATCATATCTCCAATGTAGCTTGTGCTCCTCTATTTCTAGGCGCTATAGGTTTAGGTCCTCCTGCAAATTGGTGAGAACGTTGAATGATTCCTCGAACATCTTTGTGCAGTCCTTTACTGCACTGTTGACCTCCACTATGGCTACTATGATGGTGTTGGTGCACTGTTCCTTAATCTCTAGTGGAGTTGAAGGTTGCACCTTCAGTTGCAATTCAAACATATGAAGGTTTAGCTCGAGCTGAACCTTGGCCATCTCTTCCTTAGCCTCACACACCCCTGCTGCTAGTTTCTAGATGTGTGCCTCCACTGGTTCCTCTGCTTGGACGGACAGCTTCGAGACCATCTAGCAGGCTTCCTCAACCACCTACATCAGCTTTCTATTCTACGCCACAACCTTGTTGTGCTGCAAGCTCAATTTTTCAATGTTAATGGACTACTCGCTCATTACCTGGAGCGTGTGACCTTCCCTAGCTCACAGTTCTGCAGTAACTCCATCCTGAAAAACATAGAGCATCTCTTAAGGGAGCGCATCCATATTTATTTTGACTCCCTTCAGCCCACTGACCATAGGCTTGTCAGCCTCATTTTCTGTCACAAGTGCTCCCTCTGGCAACACTATAGTATTAGTCACCCAAGCATGCAAAATTTTCTCGGCTGTGGCCATGCCTAGTGCGAGGTTGGTCGACATAGTACCATCCTGTGGAGCACGCACCTGCAACTCCTATATCTATGCTCGGAGAGCCCCCAACACCATCTAGTGTTCCTCTGCAAACTGATGGAGGGCCTCCACGGTGACATCCCTCACTGTCTCCCCAATGTCATGTAGATCATGGCCTGTGCGGTCTCCTTAGTGGTCATTTCTCCAGTATCCATGGCTTCCTCAGGCACTTCCATACTGCTATTCCACAATTCTCTCAATGGCTCAGGTAAGTGCTCAAACAATGCCTTCGCCTTTAGAAAATCAAACAAGTCTGGGTTCTTGAGTGTATATGCATGCAACAACTCAATTTTCAAATGGAAAAGTGTTTCTTGCTAGACATCCCTTTGTAATTTATAACACCTTTCAAATTTGAATTTGACCATTCCCCCCACATTCGGTCCATTAATGCTCACTTGGCAGTCGATTTTCAAGAATATAGCCCATAAAGTTGGCCTTAAATGCCTACCACCCACTACATTTGGTCTCAAACCAAGCATCACATCGTGAATAGTGACTGTAACAGTCACTTTCTAGCCAACCCATGCGGCAATGCAGCTACCCTCGCACTGTCGCAGACCCTGTGACACTTCGCTACTGTGCGTAGTTCTGACCTCGCGCAGCTCCTCAGCAGAGTAGTTTATAGTCCCACGCTCCTTTCAACTACTTGGGGCACTAGAACTATGCTTTTGTCGGCTAGTCAGATGGTCGGACCACCTGTGTAGGGCTTCAACTGACTACCATTCACTTTTCCTAGGAAAGGTTCTCCATTTAACTTTACCAACTACACAGTGCCTCCATCTGTCATCTCCTTAATAACGTACGGTTCCAACCAATGCATTCTGAGTTTCCCTGGGAATTTATCAAACTTACTATCATATAACAACACCAAATCATTCACCTTAAAGATGCATAGCTTAATATGTCGATCGTTCCATGCCTTTTCTCGCTGCTTTTGTAGCTGCTAGTGGAATCCACCCAAAAACCGTTCTTCTTCTAGTTCTTGCAGCTGCACAAGCCTCTCCTCCAGGGCTCCACAATCCATCATTCCTGTGAGCATTGTTATCCACAGACTAGGCATGATGTATTCCATAGGCATTAGAGCTTCGATTCCATAAACAAGTCTAAAATGTGTTTGCCCCGTCAGTTTCTTGCATGTCGTCCTATAACCCATAATACTGCGGGTATGCACAAGTCCCAATCACTTTGTTGCACATTGCATACTTTGGTCAGTGCAGCCTCTAGTAATTTGTTAAACACTTATATTGTCTCATTAGCTTGTGGGTGATACGGTGTGCTTTTCTGATGATACACCTAAAACTCTTTTGTCAGCGTGTTGATCGTCTTGTTCAGGAAATGTGTACTGCAATCACTCTTCAAGATCTTCAGACATCTGAATCTCGTTAGTATATTTTCAAATAGACACTTCGCGGCCGTCGTGGCCGTGCAATCTTTTACCAATTGTGCTTCTACCCAATGAGTCAGATACTCTGTCATAGTGATAATATATCCCATGCCTATCTTTCCTTGAGGTTTGATAGGTCCTACAAAGTTGATTGCCCAATTTTCAAAGGGCTGCAACGTCATTTGTGGATTAAAAGGTATCTCTTCCCTCCACGATGGTTTACCTATTCTTTACATACATCACAGGCCTTACAATGTGCTTTTGAATCCTGATGAAGGGTTGGTCACCACAACCCTGCGCGGAGGATCTTCTACGTGGTTGATCTCCCTGCATAATGTCCTCCTACAGTGCCCCCATGAGATTCCACAAGGATGTTGCTTCGTTCAAACTCAGGTACATACCTTCGTAGTGTCTCATCATTCCCCATGTTATATAGGTGCCTCGCAATGACAAATAAATATGTCGCATGCACCACTAGTTCCTTCTTCTGCTAGATAAAGTACCCTTTTGGCGTAGTTCTCGTCATGAGAAAGTGAATTATATATTCAAAACGTCCATCCGCTACATGCACAACAAAGAGCTACGTGTTAGGTAATCCTTCCTCTAGACTAGTAGGTTCCTCTCCTGTCTCAATGCACGACAGGTCATCTGGTCCCATGTTCAAATCATCCAAGCTTCACAACAAATTCAAAGTGATATTCTTGGAATAATAAAATCCATATGCATATGCGCCCCCCCAACACAAGCTTATTGACCAAGTACTTCAGCGCAGAATGATCTGTATACATCTTAAAGTGACCTCCTAGCAAGTAGTGTTGATACTTCTAGAATGCATATACCATAGCTAGTTCCTTGCTTTCAGGGGTGGAATAGTTCTTTTCTGCTTTAGATAATATGCGACTCGTGAACACGATAGGGTGATCCAAGCCTTCTCCACCATCCTATGTTAGTACTTCTCCCAGCGCTATACACAATGTGTCAACATGGACATGAAACTCTTTGTTCCAGTTTAGGAAAACAAGAATCAGCGCAGTAGCCATATTTTCCTTCAATATATCCAGGCTTTTCTTGCGGTCATCATTCCAGCAGAACGTAACATCCTTCTTCAATAGTTTTCCCATTGGCACGATGATCTGGGCATAACTTTTGATAAACTTTCTATAGTACCCTGTATGTCCCAGAGTAGCGCGCAACTATTTCACACTTCACGGCACTTGCAAATTTAGAATCACCATGATCTTTGTGGGATATACCATCAGTCCCTGTTTGCAAACCACGTGTCCCAATAGGTTCCCAAAAGGAATGAGGAACATACATTTTTTGAGGTTGAGCATGATTTGGTATCTTCGGTAGGTATCCAGCATCAAGCGTAAGCTCACTACATGGCGCTTAACCAGTGCAAATACTATCCAGTCATCAAAATAAACCTCCAAGAACTTATGAATATATTCCTTGAATTCCACAACAACCACACATGAAAAGATGGATGGTGCATTCTTCAATCCAAACGGCATGACAGTATATTGAAAGCAACCCCACTCAGTCATGAAGGTCATCTTACTCCTATCCTCTGGCATGATCTTGCTCTGGTGGTACCCTGAGAACCCGTCAGTGAAAGAATATTCTTCCTACCCACAGACATTTTCTAACCCCTCATCTGTGAATAGATTTGGGAAGGGATCATGCACACAAGCGTCATTCAATTTTCTGAGATCCACGCATATTTTTACCTCGTTCTTCTGCTTCTTTTCCTACACCACCATTGGACTTACCCAATTCGATTCTTCCACAGGCTCAATGATTCTTGCTGTGAGCATTCTGTCTACTTCTAGGCAGACCTTCTCCTTGTATTTCGGATTTAAGTGGTAAGGCCTCTTCTTAACTGGCTTTGCATCGAGTTTTAACTTAATCCTCATCATTCCTAAATCTCTGATTATTCCTTTTAAATTCATAAACTTGGTCGGGAATAAGTCCTGGTACTCACAAAGAAATTCAGCGACCTTATCCACTGTCATGTCATCCTAGTAGTATCCGATCTTCGCAAACTTGGGTTCGGCCTCCATACCAATGTTCACACGCTTAGTTTTTACCGACGCAGTTATATAAAGGTTCTCAACCTGTGGTCCTTGAACCTCGTGATGGCCTTATGATTCTGCAATGTTAATATTCCTCAGATCCTTATCCTCCTCTTCAGCAATTACATTATAGCATTCTAGCACGCAACGAAGCTGAGTAGCCCATTCAAGATGAATCAGGTCTAACAGCTCCTGCACTATCCTAAAGATGGCCTCTTACCTCTTGTATCACTTCATCAATATTGTCCCCCCATCCATCCTCAAAACTGAAGGTCATCATGAATCCTTCGCACGGGTTATCCCATTCACTTGTCCTATGGCGGAGCTCTATCTCTATATACCAATTCATTGGTATAACATCTAGGGTATGACAGAATAGGTGCACCCACTCAGGTTGTGGTTTCTCTCCATAGGCCTATGTCCACTTGGCTAGATGCACGCGCGGATCATCCTATCCATCATACTTGTCTAGTAGTCACATCTTAGGCTTCCCAAAGCATGCACACATCATTCTCCTACATTGACGCCAATCCTCAAAGCTCCCTTTGTACGTACCTGTTGGGTTGTGTTATATTCTTTCCACATAGTTAACAGGGGTTTGAGGGGTACGTGTAACCCCAGGAAAATTTTGGTTTTGGACCCTATGTTAGGTTGGGCGGACCCACCTATGGTTTTGTGCATGATTTTCGCACATGTTTTTTGGATGCGATGGTTTTCGGTCCATGGTATTGGATCGATGGTTTTTTGGTCCATGGTATTGGACGTGATGTTTTTTCGGTCCATGGTATTGGATGCTTCGACATGTATAAATATGTATTGTAACATTGAAAGGAACATAATGAAAAATCAAGCTGGTAGTCTCCGTTTTGAGATCCAGTGGGAAATCTCTGTGTATATGTGTTTTATGTGTTATGCTCTCGCAATTTTATTTTTCCTGTGATTTAGAATTCGTATGCAGGTAATTTCTGTACGGGGTTAAAAAACCTACATTTGGTATCAGAGCTGTTTTGGCTTCAAGGGGACGCCTTTGTTGCTGAGGGGTTTCGCTCGGGCCTATGGTAGACCCTGTTCAGCGGGAGATCTGCGAGATCGATTCTGGTGGTAAAAGAAGATGGCGAGCAGCGGAAAGATAGAGATTGAGAAGTTCAATG
>APFE030107199.1:0-49702 GCA_000404065.3 Pinus taeda | reverse complement strand
GGCCCTCACAGACATGAATGTTTGGGACCCTAATGCCAAGCTAGGAGATCTACAATTAATGGCTTTGGCTTCATGGATTAACCATGAGGAGTCAAGATCTAAAGAGATGAAAAGAATATTGGCCAGAGAGTAGACTTAACCTCTTTTGATCAGAGTTGAACAATCAAATCCCATGGCCCTCATCAGTACCCATAATTTGATTACAAATGATCCTCAATTGGCACCTAGATATCTCACTACCCAAGAGCAAGCAATTTCACATTTTGAGGACATGTTTAGGCTGCTAGGAGATGATAGTATACATGCTTGCCTAACGAGATGGAACAACTTGCCACACATCTTGAAGATAAGAGAATATCACTCCCCTCAAAGATTGAGAGAGGCACTCAATAGGACACCTATGTATAAGCAATCTATGCAAAGGTTGAAGGTCAATTAGATAGGCCTAAACTCCAGTCCACCACTACTCTTAGGGATGCTAGAAGGGAGAAAAGAAGAAGAAGAAAAGAGGCAGTGGGAAGAAGTTGGAAAATAAAGAAGGCTTCTATGAGCAAGAAGAAGAGACCACAGCAGAGGCATGGGATGTCAGAGAGGCTACCAGAACCATGAAGGATATGGATATTGACTAAGTTACTTAGAGGATGAAAAACACTTTTAGTAGGGGGGTGATGATGAGCCTCATCATTGGGTAATTATATGGGCCTTAATTCACCTCCTAGCTGAGTCAAATCAACTATTCTCATAACTTATTGCATACTTTTGATTATATTTTGTTTATGAGATGAGTTAGAGTTGGATATTTTTCTGTGGTCTAATGTGAATTTAATGTAGGATTAAAGGATAAAATCAAGGAATTTTGGCAAAGACCATGGTCAAAAATCGAATGGGACAAGGCAGAGGTATTATAGGATGTAAATCCTCCTCATTTAATACCCCTCCATTTGAATATTCCTCCATCCGCTCGGAGTGCAAACAGCCAAATCATGAGGACTAGAAGGTAGCCGAGAAAGTGAAAGACAAAGCACCAGTTTATCTCAAGTTTGGGAGCTGAGCCTCCCTAATTTTAAAGAAATCGTTGGAGACTTCAGATGTATGAGTAGAGAGGCCTAGGACCTCATTAGGATTCAAATTTTTTATTGTAAAACTCTACTCTATTTTCGAGTTGCAAGACTTGTGATTATATTTTATGTAATCCATTATTTTGGTAATAAGAATGAGTTTTGTTTTGAGCCAGCACTGAGTTAACTCAGAGGGCTGAAGCTCTTGGGTTAGGGCCCAACCCTAGTAGCCAAGGCTCCTCTTTATTATACATGTATGCTAGTATAGGTTCATAGTTTAATTATTCATTTGCTCAGTAGATGTATTTCCATTACAGCAGTGTAGATTAGATTGGTTGTGTGATAGTTTGCTTCCATTTGTGCCTTCTTCCAAGTAGCAAGTTAGCAAGGAGAAAAAGGATCACCATTAGGTTTTCATCATGTGTCTTAGCCTCACTTCCTCCCTCTGGGACCATGACTTGAGGAAGGGACCCTTCAGCAACCCCAAAAAAACAGATTTCTAGTTCTTGCATGAGATTTGGAGTTTGTTGTCTTTGATTCAATAATTGGTTCATGTTGCAAGGCAGATTTCATTGTCATGTTTTTCCATCTCCAATTCTGCAATAATATCTCACTCATGCTTTCATTCCCTTCAGCAACTTTCCTCATGCATAATATAGGCAATTGATTTATGCTTTTCTAGTTTATGAAAATGTATCTTGTTACATAGTTCTTGGAAGGCACACATGTTTTAAGCAAAGAAGGTACTTCAGGAGGAGACCCAAACTTCATCAGCAGCAGCCACCTTCCACTTCATCCACCTTAGCCATCTCTTGTTCCACAGTCACCCCCACTAGATTTTTAATCATTTTTCATTGAAATTCCCCTAGATACATTGAGTGAATCTAGCCATCTATTATCTTGGATATTGACTCATATGTGCTCCTAGACCTTCTAACACCCCATTCCACTCATCACCCACCTTTTCCAAGCTTCCCATCACCTCCAACACCTCACAATTAGCTCTCGGCTGTATCCTGTAGGTTTCATGTAATTCCTACAGGATCATCCTGTAGGTTTCTAGTACATCTTGTAGGTTTTCCTGAAACGGCCTGTTTTGAGGCCGAATTGATGTGAAACCTCTAGGAAGTCACACAAAGCCTCCTAGGACCCTTCCACACCATCCAATCACTTCATAAACCTGCTAGTCATCCTCCATCACCTTCCATTCACCTGTCACATCAACAAGAACAATTAATTTGCATACTTGATTTTGCCTAAAAAAACAAAAAAAGTGAAAACAGATTTAGTTTAGTTTTTTGCTTACACACTAGTATGGATTGATACTCTTTACTTCTAGAGCTTAGATAGTAGCATTTGTTTAGTGTTGATTTAGAAATTCTATTAGCATAGTTGTTTAAATGGTTAATTAAGATATGGTGTGATTTAGCATTACATTTTGTTTTCTTTATTACTACAGTAGAGTAGCTCTCTTAGAGTAGATTTTCTCTTCTTCCATCAAAGAATCAAGCTTCTTCTAACTCTATAGAAGTCTAGCTTGGAACCCCTTGGGTCTCTTGCCGAACGAACAGTTATAATAGATATGACCTTCACTTTTACTTGTGCATACAACACTATCACCTCCATGTTTGTACAAACCCCAGGTTGATAAGAAAACCTGGTAGCCCAAGAGTTGCAGCATCCTTGCTGCAATACTAACGCTCATCAAATTTTTTCACTTTTTCATGCATAACACTTATTCATTTCATAGGCAGAAGAGAGATCTTGACTTATTGAGAGAACAACATGTTGTTCCTATAGAGAAGTAGTTTATTATACCTCTGACGTGCTTGTTAAAGTTTTCCCCCTCACCTTACTCTGCTTGACTGGGCTGACAAGGGTTAACCCAAAAACAACTGACTAGAGTAGGTGATACTCGTTAGTACATAAGGCTTGTGTTTTCACCAAGGTTTACTTGAAACTACATATTTTCCATTGATGTATCATGGACTGAAGACAACAAGCTCTTACATAAGAGAATGGACAACAGATAACCAAATGTTGATAGTTGTACAAGTCCTCTTGTACTTTACCTAGTTTGTTTCAAGAGTCATACATGGTTTCATGCGAAACTATCCAATGAACAAAACAAGAAAACAAGCAACAAATCAAAGCAGAAGCAAAAGAAAAATTGAAAGCAAAGAAAGTAAGAAAACAAGCAAGAAGACAAACAAACCAACAAAGCAAGTAAGCAAACAAGCATGTAAGAAAATAGACTGAAAGCAAACACTACTCCTGCAAGAAGACAAACAAACCAACAAAGCAAGTAAGCAAACAAGCATGCAAGAAAACAGACTAAAAGCAAACACTACTCCTACTCCTAAGCTAATTGTGCATGGGCCATCTCACGTGAAGTGATACTTCCATTGCAGCCAATGGTAAATTAGTTGACCCATGTTGGTGAAGGTATGGTTCATGAACAAGGCAGTTATGTGAACCAGCAAACAAGAAAGATGTAACAGTGAAGAAAAACACACTCTGAGTTTAAAAGCATCCACAGAACAAAACTGAGTGAAAGAGCATGACATGCATTCTATGGAGCTGCTATGGAGTTTTGCTACACTGCATGCAGATGTTGAGTGTATGCATTCTCTTTATTGTGACATGCAAGCAAACGTGACAAATCTAGACCACTTACGATGTGCATGTGTGCTTGCTGTGTAAGATTCATTCAATGCATGAGTCATCAGATCATGTAGTTCGAGTGGAGGAAGTGAAATCTGGGTGTTTGGTTCATCTTAAATTCAAAGCAGAGAGTAATGAGGAGCCTTGAGTGTTTCAACAATTTCCTAACTAGAAGTGAAACCAACCTCAGCACAGTGAGGGCCTGACATAACCATCAGCTTGGGCTGAAGTGCCTTGACAGCCTTGGAGGTTTTGACTTCATTGACAGATAGATCATCGTAGGCTAGTGCCTTGGACATATTAACAATGATTGAATCAACATTGTGATCAGATGAGGAAGTAGAGAGATCATGACAACCAAGATTAGAAAATTTAGGATGTTTATCAGCATCCTCATGATTTGATGAACCAAGCAGAGGGGTAGATGAGAAGCAAATATTTTCACCCTTTGTGTTTTCAGAAATGACAGATGACAGATTGGACATATTTTAGGAGGAAGATGTGTCCACCCCGTGATGTAATGACAGACTGACATCCGACGTGTCCTATGAATGATTGGAAGTAGAAACATCCATAAATGAGTTTTCACAGGGGAAATCAACGGTGACAGAATCACAAGGGGTGTCAGGATTAAGAGATGAGGCATAGCTAGAAGGGAGTCATCCTTCACCACAGGTTCTTATTTAGATTTCCACACACACTCATCATGAATGATGGCACAGGTTTGCTGCACAACACTAACTCTGTCTACAGGTTGATCCTCATTCACATCAGGTGAAGAGTCTGGAATGGAAGAGAACAAGACAGTACAATCCGGAGGATCAAAAAAATGTAGGGACGGAGGTTAAGGGAAAGAATCCAGGTGACAACCAACAAGATTGCGAGCCAAATCTACGTAGATATCAAGATCAAGTGGGTTGGGAGGATGTGATAGTTCAATAGATGTATGCGCATGTTCTCCCACACCACTCTGCAGTGGTGGAGCTTTTTGATGAGGTGAAGACAGACCATCACTTGTGATAGCAACTGTGCCTGCCTGTGATTACGTAGCTCCATGACCAAAGTGTTCTGAGCGGGGTTCAGATATGTGAATAAGACACTCAAATATTCCATCAAGAAATTCCCAATCAATATCATCTTCGAGGAATCTATATGCAAGATTACAAAAGCGTGTGTAAAAATGATCAACGGATTCATCGAGTTCTTTTCATAATTTTAGAATTTCTTTGTTCAGTTCTTTACGGTCAAAGTGATTGAAAGCATGGTATATCTCTGCGACTAGATGAGCAAGATAATGAATATATTTTTCGAGCAGCGTGGAACAACAGTGCATTGGGTGCCCTCGAAGTGTGTAGATGAACAATGCACATTTCATGTATTCTTAAAAGATTCCATGACTTTGGCATGAGCCTACAATGTTGACCACATGCCTAACCAAGGCTACATGGCCTCCACCATCATATGTTTTATGAGACAAGTTATCCAAGAGATTTTCCGAGATAATGAAATCGTTTCCATAAGACATACACTCCGAAAGAGCAACTCGGTAGTTAGTCATGATATATATGTAGAGATTCAAAACAGATGTGAGGACTCCACTTTTCATTTGGCCCTCCTTCTAGCACCAAAATGTTCACAGTGTTGGACTGGCCAACATGTAAGGGTATCTCCTTGGTAAGAAGTCCCAATTAGACCTCAGACCGTTTGGTGTAGGAGTCCCAGCACTGGGTCATATGGTAATGTCTTGACCGTGATTTCACGCAATGGAAAGTAAGATAATTCTATTGGTAGCAAGGGTGTGACAGCTGCAGTGAGCCAAGGAAGGTGCATGAGAGGTTCAAACACACGAAGGTTGAGATTTGTGCACCCCTTAGAAACCTGTGATAGCACGAAGTTAAGAAGGGAACACACGAGAAAAGATGCATCACAACATGGAAGGCAATTTAGCTAGAAATCCAAAGTGATGGCTAAACCAACAACAGCTTCAGAAAGATTCATACATACATACATAGAAAATTCTATACCTGCATGCATAAGCAAACAAATACATATATCATTTAGAGTAAACCAGATAACATAGAATACAATACAACGTATGCATGAAACGTGTTGGCTCTGTTATATTAAGAAGTGTAAGTTCCAGTCATATAATACATCCATGTCCAACCACTAGTTCTGATAGCGAAACATTACAGCCACAACCGCCTGCTCCTCCAAAGAGATGTACTAGCTCTGCACAGTGGAGAAGCCAAGGCTCGTTACAATACTATCCAAGATTTCTCTAAGATACTCCTATCGAAGCTCGGCTGACCAAAAGACTTTACAATGAGTTATGAGGTTCTATTTATAGCAAAGGGTGGGGTGACCCTTGAAATTCCCATTTGTGACAGTTCATCTACCCTCATGACTCTTCATCTACTCTATGACTGTTACATCCAACTATCGACACTTGAACTTCCACATGACAAGACGTTACATTACAATGCATATGTGCTCATGTGAGACAACATGGCTTGAGTATGCCATGCAATACATCGCTTACACTCGGTCCATTGTGGTGAGACCAACTCTTTGACATGCTTGTGATGGTGAATGTGATGAGTTGATGCCAAGATTGGTCGTTCGTGATGGTGTGCATGCGCTCCATGGTGACATCTTTCTGAAGTGAAATCTTGCCCCTATTACATCCGGGTGCATTGGTATGGCTCCTCCATCCAAATCATTTGTTAGTATGTGCATGGTATTCTTAGGTGTGGATGAACCGGCAACACACTGATGCATAGTGTCCATGTTGATCTTCCAGTGTGTGCTGGTGGTCATGCGCATCAACTGTCAACTACATGTTCAGCTCGAGTTGGACTTGTTTCTTATCTTCACCTTGGTGAGTGTGTTGAATGGGTCGGGTTGCATGCATGCACACAATGACATGCATGTTGTTGTTTTCCCTTGCATGTGATCAAAAACACTTCTCACCATGTCTGCTCCATGCCAGCTTCTAGGATGGATATTTAACTTGTACGAGTGCAGTTTCATCCGTGAGTGCATGTTGCGCCTATTGTTGTAACTATTCTTGTTGCAACTCATTCTCTTGTCTATGCATCTCATGTTCTTCCTTGAGTTGTTGTTTGAGTATATGCAACTCCTTCTCTGTTTCGTTCTCTACGTTCGCATGATCTTCATGTCATGTCGTCACCTCATAGCCTGAGTCTCCAAAGTTGCTTTCACCACAAGTGGATCTACTTAAGCTTGCAACTTTGTTCCTCCTTTGTGTTGTCAACAACCTTCCTCTTGCATTTGTTGCATCCAGTATGCTTCCTTCAACTATTGTTCATTATGTTGCTCGAGGTGATGTTGATGTTGTCATATTTTGATGTCCTTGTCTATGAAGAACTTGATGTCTTCGTGGGTAGGCAAGTCCATAGACACTTGATTGAATGCATGCCCAAGTGTGCTCTGAATGGTGTCTTTGACTCTCATCTCTTGGAAACCATTCTCCCTATACTACTGAGAGGTATATGAACACCTACGATACATGGAGACATGGAAACACTCATGGTAAGAAATCCTTCAGTCGAAAACCAAAATGAACTTGAGAACTAACTTGCAACATACCTGTGTGACTGATCATGAAAGTTGCGCAATTTTTGTCGGGAGGTCGAGAGACTAACTACTAAGACTACAAAAAGCATAGTCTAGGCTATTGGGAGGCTGATTGACTTCTAGATCTATGCAATGCATAATCCAATCAAGTTGCTGACTACTGGAATTGCACAATGTGTAATCTCAGTTGGCAATGGTTGCAAGATCAGTGACTGCATTGCACAATTTTCTAGGCCAGCAGTTACTGTCCCTCAGAATTGCACAATGCAATAGTGGAGGACAGTCACTGGGCAAAAATGCACATTTCCTGAGAGGAAGATAGAGTCTTTCCTCTCCGGATTGCGCAGTGTTGTCTTGGTGAGGCAGAGTCTGCGCCAAGGTTGCCCAGACTCACCGACGAGCAACTAAAAATGAATGTGAATGTGAATGCATGGCAATACTAAGTGTAAGCATAAGTGAATAATAGTGCATGCAAATGGTGAATGACAGATTCAGAATATGGAACAACATGCATGTGGGTGAGGCGAGTCACCAAATTGGAGACTATTCGTGAAACTAGTTTCATGCATTCGATAGTAGTGAGATGTTAATGAAAACTGAAACAATGCTAGTACAAGCTAGTATGTATCAAAACGACAGTAAGCACTCACTTAAATCAAGTAGATAGAATTCATACAAAGAAAAACATGAAAAGCGCCAAAAATTCAACACAAGACATGGAAATTGGGCTTACCCCAAAAGCATTGAGCTGAGTTTGCTGACGGCTCCTAGATGCGATGTGGGATGTCATAGTTGCAATGTTGATGTTAGGAATGAGCTCTGTAGCATCCGGTTCATGATTTTTGATAAAATCGAAGATGTGATGTGCATGCCACAAATGTAGGAAGAACGAAACTTGATGGGAGGTTTCCTAGATGATCCTTGCATGCAACCTCCAACTACTAAAATTACATCCCTGAATCAAGGGATTCCTTTGCATGCTGCCTAGGGAGAATTAGCCCATGCATGAAAATCATTTTTGGTCGGTCCCGAAGGAAACCGGTCAACTCATCTACACATGCAAGAGGTTGCTCATATGCTGGGAGAAAATTCACATTTTTGGAAGGGAGTTGGGCTGGTTGCCCAGGAGATTTGCACAATTTCTGGGCACAGCAACTGATTGTTGCCTAGGATTGTACAAGTCCTAGGCTGAGCAGCCCTGCTAGGAGGAATTATGAAACTTTCTGGATGAAGCCTGACTAGCAGAATTGCACAATTTTGTAGCCGAGTAGGCTACCAAACATAATTGCATTTCTTATATATTCAACCTTGTATTAGATATCATAAGTGTTTCACATCATTCTGCAAGTAAATCCATGCATCAATTAGGCAACTAGATAATGATATTTTGTTTTCTTTAATTGACTAAAAATCTTTCTTGTTTGACATGATTCACGGATAAGTACTAGTGATTGATGCAGTGCAGGAGTTTCAGTAGTGTAGAGATATTTCATGACCAAAAACCCCATCCTAACCTCATCCATCCATGATTATCACTTTTACCACTAAGTCCCTCACCAAATTCATCATTTCATAAGAACACTTCTCCAAGTTTGTTGAGCAAATCCAACCATCTCACAAACTCTGTTTTGAGCTCTAAAGGAGTCCTAGCCACTCCTTGCCTCATTTCACCCACCATTTACCTTCCCTAATCCCTACGCCACCTTCCAAATCCCTCCTCTTTCTCTCATCTGGATCCTATAGGAATACAGGGGATCCTGTAGGAGTATTAGGACATCTTGTAGGAGACATTAGGAAATCCTGTAGGTCTACCTGTAGTGGCCTGTTTTAAGGGCAAATTGAGGAAAGAGCATCTAGGAATATAGGAGAAGACCCCTACTTGCCTCCCAAGCCATCTGGCTATTCACCATCATCCCTAATCCACCTGCCACATCACCAAGAGGATTTGGCATTCACATTTTTCACACAAAAAAAGACAAAAAGGAAAGAGTTAGTGTGTTCATTTACATGCACAACAGTAGAATATTTGGATGTTTCAAATTACATGCCTAGGACAATAGGATTACACACATGTTAACTTAGCATTCTTTTGAAGCAAATCCTATTACCGGTTAGTTAGATGAATGGTGTGTTTAATCATTTGGTTTCAATCTTTCCTTACTATAGTAGACAAGATTTCAGTTAGTACAAATTTCCCTTTCTTCTCATTGGTAATCAAGCTTGCTTTGAATCAATATAAGGTTGGTTTGCGAAACCATAGTGGTCTATCGCCATCTCAGCAGTGACAAAGAATCGACCCATCGCATCTACTTGTGTATACAACACTGTCACTTCCAAGTTTGTATGAACCCCAGGTTGATAAAGTAAAGCTAGTAACCCCAGGAGTTGCAGCATTATTGTTGCAATGCTAGTGCTCATCACTTTTTGGCATTGTTGCTAGGGAGGAGTCTAAGTAAGAAGTGATTTCTACTTTCTTTCTTCCATTTCTTATCTCTGACATTCTACTATTAGCTTCATTTCTGCAAAAGTAATTGTAAGTTAGTTTGCTTTCTTTTCCATTCTAAAAGTGAGATTTCATTCAAGTAGTTAGTTTCCATTCAATTTGTGATTTCAATTCTGCAATTAGTCTCAAATCTTGAAAAAAAACACAAAACAAAACAAAAACAATTCTTTCATGCCTCGTAGGAATAGGGATAACTTAGGGAAATTTCTACCAAATACCCCCACCACTTCAAACAACCAACCTTCCCTCTTCTCCGGTAGCTGTGAATTGGAGGAGCCCTTAGGCGAACAACCAGATATTTTTGAAGAGCCTACAGGGGGAGAAGAAGAAGGAGAAGCCATTCCAACTAACCTAATGGCTGAAAATAGAAATGAAAGAGGAGATAGAGAAAGAATTGAGGGTGCCTTTTCCATCAGAGAAACTAATGAGGATACCAAGATGAAAAACATAAGCCCCTCTTCTCTTCCTCATTTCCATGGCCTAACCTCAGAAGATCTAGATACTTTATTGTTTGATTTTTTTGTCATATGGAGAATTTATGATTACACCACTGGTGAGAAGAAGTTGAAACTATTCCCATCCACTCTCAAGGATGCAACTCTGCGCTGGTTCATGGGTTTCCCTAGTGATCACATCACAACCTAGGCTCAGATGCAGCAAGCCTTCAACAACAAGTACCAAGACTATTGCAGCTCCAAAGACACTAAAGAGGAAATTTTAAGGATGACCTTGGGGCATGATGAATTCCTAGAGGATTATGAAGAAAGATTTCATCTTAGCTACAAAAGAGCCAGGTGCACACTTAATCCTGAGTCACTGAAGCTAGTCCTACTCCGAGGGGTAAGGGAAGATCTTCTAGATACCCTAAACCTGCTAGCAAGAGGGGACATCTACCAGCTACTATATGAAGATATCAAGATTGTCTTTAGAACTCATTATAGGGCAGCTATGAAAAAGGGTAGGGGTAGTCAACCAATGGCCAACCCATCCTCTTCCAACACATCCATAAAAGGTGAAATTGGAAATATGCTGGAAGATTTCAAGAGTGAAATGCTTCAAACCCTTTCCCTACAGATGGACACTATGCACATCAAGAGGAAGTAGGAGGAAGCAGAAAGAGAATTAGCCATCTTTTTCCCTAGATGCATAAGGAGGCACCCTAGGAATGAATGTCCCTTAAAACTGATCAAAATTTGCTCAGTCTGTGAAGAAAACCACTCCACAGACAAGTTCCCTTCTCTACCTGGACTAAAATTTGTGTATCAAGGAACTAAGGGGGTGATTGAACAACTCTGCTACATAAACCAAAGGAGACCTCATGGGCCTCTGCCATACCAATAGGGCATCCAAGGTTCATCCCATGCATATTAAAACCCTAACCAGAACACATCCATTATTTCTTATGGACCCTCTGCTCATCCCTCCTGGTCTACACATCCTCCTTGGTCTCTTCCACCTCAGTACCATTCCTAACCGACCAACCAGTCATTTCAGCCATATACTCCACCACAACCTCAGTGGAATGCACCACCCTAGGGGTGGAGGCTGCCATTCAAAAATGCTCCAGCTTTATTGCCTTCACCTCCTACTCAACCACAGTGTTTACACCCTACTCCACCTAAACAAACTCAGATGTCTACCTAGCTAAATTCAAGCCTGAACAATAGATAGGCATAGAAAGTATATAGTGGAGAGACATCTTATCCTGCTTATGCTGTGGAGATTCAGGAAATCAACCTAAGATCTAGGAGAGTACTCTTGAACAACCAACCTCCACCTCCACCTAAGGAGAGTGAGGAGGAAAGAGAGGAAAGCATGCCTAGAGTGAATCCTCCACCCTTTCTTGAAAGACTAACTCATCCAGTCCAGCCTACCCCAGAAGAGAATAAACTTTTGGGTGAATTGAAAAATCTTTGTCAAAATTCCACTTCTCCAAGCCATCAAGAATGTACCTATTTACAACAAGTTGATTAAAGAGAAGCGTTTCAAACATCTAGGGAGGCAAAAAAGAGACACCCCTACCATTAATGTCATTCGACAATTGTCCGACTTAATGCTAGGGTAGGTAATTTTCCCAAAGTATTTGGACCCTGGAAACCCAGTAGTAGATGTGCACATCAATGGCACCATTGTCCCACACACTTTGGTTGATCTTGGGGCTGTCATTAATGTAATGACTAAGGACACCATGCTCAAGCTCAATCTTCAGGGTTCATTAAGAAAGACCACGCCAATCATGCAACTTGCAGACCGTTCCATAGTAACCCTTGAGGGGATTGTTGAGGATGTGATGGTCTCCACTGACTCTTGGGAGTACCCTACAAACTTCCTAGTTCTCCATCATAAGGCCAAGCTTACTAGTTATCCTCTCATACTTGGGAGGCCTTGGTTAGCCAGTGTTGATGCCTACATCAGTTGCAGGGCTAGAAATATGACTATCAAAAATGGCCCACTATCCACGCAGTTAGTCTTGTACCCTCCTACTTAGCCATTTTTAGAACATGACTTACCTTTATGGCTAGAAGAGGAGGAAGAAGATGAAATCTACTCAGCCCAACTCTATACCTTAGAAATAGCCATGGGAGGAGGACAACCGAATGAAGCTGATTTGATTAAACACATACTCCAAAGTCCAACTCCTAGCACTGTGTCCTTAGAGGAAGTACTAAAGGAAACCAAGAGAAACCATCAGATTGCTCTATGCTTAGCTGATTCAAACCCTACCTGTGTCAAAATAATAGAATTTGACCCCAAAATGACTTTTAAAATCAACCCCTCTCTTTATGTACACCAAGGGGAAAAGTTGTGCAACATGCTAAGGGAACACCTGGATGCCTTTGCTTGGAGTTACAAGGAAATCAAGGGAGTGCACCACTTGTTGTGTACTCGCCAAATTTATATCAAAGAAGGTTGCAAACCAGTTCGAAAACCCCAAAGGAAAATGAACCCAACTCTCAATGATATATTCAAAGAAGAACTGCAAAAGATGTTGGATGCAGAATTCATTTACCCTATCTCCGATAGTGAGCAGTTTTCTCCTTTTGTGTTGGTTCCAAAGAAAAGTTGGAAGTGGAGGATTTATGTCAATTACAAAGATTTAAACAAAGGAACAAAGAAGGACCATTTCCCTCTACCTTTCATTGACCAAGTGCTAGATGGCCTGGTAGGGAAAAAGTTCTTATATTTCCTAGATGGGTTCAGCAGGTACAATCAAATCCAGATTAGCCCAGAAGACAAGGATAAAACCACCTTCACCTATCCTTGGGGTACTTTCGCTTATAGGGCCCTTCCTTTTGGCCTATGCAATGCCCCTGCCACTTTCTAGAGAGCAGTCCTAAGTATTCGTGTCAAGCTAGTACATAATGCAGTAGAAATTTATGTTGGCTTGTATGGGCCTGACCCAAGTTCAGAGGTGATTTAGCCAAACAAATCCCGGTACTGCTGGCCCTTTCGACAACAGTCCACGAAGCATGGACTGAGGTCTCACCCGAAATAGTATGGGAGGGTGTTAGAACTAGGTTTCCGCACCCTGGGGATGTCTGATGAGCTCTGGCAATCCGTAGTCTGACCCTGCATGCACATCGCTACGCGCATCTATTAGTCCCTCGCAACCTCTGATGTTGCCTTCGTGCAGCCCTACTCGGGGCGTGATCTGTATTATTATCCATGTTCCTTACTATTAACCTTTGTTCTGTGATTACTTAACTTATCTGTGTAAATCTAGTGATATTTAATAGTATATTCAACATTCATACAAGTGCGCACGATAAGCAAAACAGTAATTCAAAAGTAGATACACAAAAATTGGAATCAACTTCTCTTTATCATCCTTCGTTTAAGGTTATAGACTCGACACCGCCCTGTGCACTCAGCTGCAGAGCCTCTTCCTACTACTACAACCCAAAGCACTTAGATTCTTACTCTATGATTGAACTATTTGTATTCATCTCTTGTTATCTCTCATTAACTATCCTTAAAACTTAGAGCCTTGCTCTATTTATACAATCCCATGGTCCGCCGACCATGGGTAGGCCGACATGACCTTACATTACATTACAATACTTAGGGCAGACAGACCTATGACTCAATATACATTTCATGCTCTGTGCCTGCAATTCATGGAGTCTTACCACATACTTGACCAAAACTTGGGCTTTGAGCCCCAAAACATGTTATGGGGGGATTCCATGCCCAACAGGCCTCCAACACAAACATCATGACTCACCCTCGAGTCACTCAATTGGCGTGGCGATCTTGGCGTGGAGTCCCTCCAACTGGTCTCGCGCTGCTTAGAGGTCGGCAATGCACTATTCTGCGGTTTGTTGGACCTGCTGTATGCATTCTTCCGATGCTTCTTTATGAGGATCAAATCCTTGCCTTCACGTGTAGAGCCCCTGCATCTGTGCAAGCTTGCCCTTGATATCTACCGTAATGATGCAGGCCTCGTCAATCCATGGCTAGACACACGCTTGGAGAAGTTCCTCTTTTTTTCTTGAGGCATCCACCTGCTCTTTCAGCGCCCTTGCTAGCTACATATTTGTGAGCCGTTGAGTGAGGACAACTGTCTGCACAATTCCTCAGACACTGTCATATTGCTCCTGAAGTTGGCATGTCTCTGTTTCCAAGCATTGTATGCTGGGGTCCTCCTATAAGGATGTGAGGACGCCAAAGGCTTGGTCCAACATACCAGTACAATCATGCTTTGCATGTCTAATTTCTTCCAACCCTGTTTGGATAGCACTAATGTGCTGCTCTCTAACTTCTAGGGGAGTGGAAGGTTGCGCCCTCAGCCACAACTCGACAATCTAGATATTCATCTCCAGCTGCACTCACGTTGTTTCCTCATGCGCGTTTCGGACTCCTCTTGCCAAATAATGGATCTGTACTTCTGTTGGCAGGTCCATGGCGATGGACAACACTAGGACATGCCGGCACGCTTCATCAACTGTCTACACTAACTACTAGTTCTGTGACACTAGTTCGTCACACTGTAGGCTGAGTTGTTGGATTTTGATCTTTTTCTCACTTAGCAACTATATCACATGGCCCTCCCTGGCGCGGAGTTCTCCGGTTACTCCATCCTGCAGTTGGTACAATGTGTCTCACGGAAGGGCAGCCAAGTTAAGGCCAAGTCCCTTGATCCTGCCAACCGCAGCTCTGTCTTTCTCATTCTCTGCTGCTAGCGCCCCTTCCGGTAGCACTATGGTATTGGCCATCCTTGTGCCTAGCATCTATTCTGCTGTTGATGTGCCCGTTGCGACGTAGGTGCCTATGGTTCCTTCCTATGGGGGCCACACATGTAGTTCCTGTATTTGTGCCCTTAGGTCCCCCAACACAGTCTGCTGCTTCTACATGACTTCTTGGAGCGCTTCCTTGGTGACATCGCGAGCCGTCTCGCCAATGTCATAGAGGTCACCTTCTGTTAACGTGATTAGGTTGATGGCCAATTTGGAGGCCTTAACCTCTTTCTGTGGACCTGATCTCTCTTTGACGTGTGGCCTTCTGAGTTGGGTGGAATTTTTGCCTAGGTCCGCGCCCTCTTCTGCAAGGTATGTGTCCTATGCCTCCTATCCTGTAGACAATTCCTAAACCACCTTTGCCTGCATTGTTGTGGCCCTTGTTGTCTTCACTGTTACTTCTTCTTAGGCAGCCTTTGTCTGCTCCGTGGCTGCCTATGTTGCCTCACAGACTGCCCTTACCTCTGCTGTTGCTTTTTTTTTGCGCCTCTTCTTGGCCAACTGTGTGACGCACAGCTTGGCCTCCTCCTTCCTTTTCTATGTTGTTTCCTTTTCCAATTTTGCTAAGTCTGGGGCATGCCACTTGGGAGGCCATGTCTCTAACACTGTAAAAATTGCATCATTAGTGGCGATGAATGGGAGCTTGGTCCACTATTGCGCCGGATCTTTCTGCACCCTGATGTAAATATTATGCATGTCTGCTTTGAAGGCTGTGAAACTCTGCAGACTGTTGTGCACTGTGGGGGACATGGGCGGCCTAATATTTATCCACATGCATATGCTCACCTCCATGAGCACCCAGAAAACCTTTGTATTGCGAATGCACTTCACGTCCTTGGTAGCTCAGAGCAACGCATACTTTGCGGTCTCGTGTAAGTCATGCTCAATGTCTAGGAACTCACTGTGATGCGGTAGTTCAACTGTGACCAACAAAATGGACAAGACCAACCATGCATAGTGGAAGGTCTTACCCTGTTCCTGGGTTTCCTTGTAGTTGATAAAAAATTCTTCACAGAGGAACTTGTCCCAGTTGAGTTGGACCCCCTTTGCACACTGTTCGGCTAATGCTATCACTGGTGTTGGTACTTCATCAGTGCAACATTTTATCATTACCTTGCCAGCCAAGAGTTGTGTGGCTATGCACACCCCCTTATCCTTGATACTGGTGATGGCATAACCCCTCTTTTTCTTTTCAAGATTATATTTGGCCTTCATAGCTTCCACAAGGGCCAAATGTCACTTTTTCCTGCTATCGTCGCGGGGTCCTTACCCTTACAAGGAAGCCAAGAGTTTTTGTGGATGAGAGCCGCTGTGATGGCAATAGGCTCCTCCAGCCATAAGTACCCATCATGCACCAGGAAAAGCAGCTACCTGATGATGAATATAGTGATGGGAGCATGGTGAAAGTTTGGTGTCCATAGCAGATGCAGCAACCTGACCTTCTCCACATTGCACAGCCATTTCCGTAGCTCTAATGTGATTACTGGCCCCTCCGTGTTTCGTTTCATGAGGCTCGCTGTCTCTAAGTCTGGGAACTTCTTGCTGTTCGTGAGGTCCCAATCTTTGAACTTCATTATGGGCACTTGGCCTAGGTGCGAGCCCTCAAACACAATTCCATCAGGGAGGAGTGAGGTCTAGAGTGTGCTCTTTGTGGAATCTAAATCCTTTGGTATCTTAGTTTTCCCTTTTCGAAGAGGGACGTACTCAGGCAATTTTGTTGCAGAGTGCACTGGCTGGATATCTTCCTCCACTTCCTCTGCTTCCTCTACCTCGGTAATCAGAGCCTAGAGGTCCTCCTCCTCTTCGTTTGTCTCAATGGTGATAGCCTTGCCCTTTTCTTCCATTGAGAGCTTACCAAACCACAGATTCCTCAGGGACATGCAGATTGGTCCTACTACCTGCTTATCTTTTTTTGGTCTCAGTGTCCGGGGTGATTTTAGGATTTCCGGCACAACCCCAGTCCCTTCGGGAACATTGTGTACCATGGGGCTCTGCGTAGCCTCATCAGCAGTTCCTTCTACAAATCCCAAACCTCTCCTGGTAGCTGCCATCTTGTTTGAACTGTATGTGGTCTTTCGTGAACTTAGGGGTTCGAATATCACTTGGCGCTCAACACTCTATGCTCTAATCAACTACTCCAATCTCAAGTGAACAAGTGTAGTCTCGTGGCTAGCCCCTGGAGTTTTATAGTGCCTTTTGAATTCAAATTCGACTGTTCCCCCCAATTCCGAACCATCAAAGCTTTCTTGGCAGGAGATTGTCCCAAATCTTGCCCATAATTTGCATCTTAAATGCCTGCCGCCCGCTCCATTTAGCCTTAAATCAGACATCTTGTCATGAACAGTGATACCAACGGTCACTTCCCAGCTTATCCACGCAGCAGTGCTATCCCTTGTACATGGTCCCAAACCCTGTGTCATCTTGTTACTACACACATTTCCCAGAGTGCGCAGCCCTGTGACAAAATATTTTATAATCCCACACTTCCTTTCAACTACCTGGAGCACTATGACTATGTTTCCTACGGCTAGTCAAGTGGTCGCACCACCTATGCAAGCCTTCATTTCACCCTCCAATGTAGTCCATGGAAAATCTTCATTTTTCCTTGTGACAATCTGTGTTGCACACTCTTCTTTATGTAGTCCATCCCCTTGCATACTACGTTTCGTGATATGCAAACCTAGCCATGGCAGCAGACTAACTAATTCTCGGCAATAATCTTCTAAATTGTTCAAATGATTGTACACACCTCTCCTCGCCATCCTTGGCCTATTAACGAGAAATGCTCCCTTTATTTGATTTTCCAACCTCTTGACCTCTGCGTCCATTAAAACGCTTTTCTTCCTTAGTCGTACACGATCCGATTCAAGCTCACGAAGTCTATAGTTTCCCAGTTGAATTGCTTTCTAAAGCCTTATGTGTTTGACCTTGTGTAGCTATGTGATTTCTTTTTCCTGGGTTGCACGTACTGTCACATCTGCGGGCACTATGATGTGTGGATTCCTCTTTGCATTCTCTTCAAAAATTATGGTCCCTACTCTGTTCCGCACCTTTGGAATCGTTTCCGCAGTAAGGGTTTTGCACATGGTCCTATAGGCCCATCGAACCATTGGTACGTGTAGGTCCCAATCAATGTGTCTCACCTGGTGAACCCTATTCAGTACTTCACACACCCTATCAAATGCTTCTCCATGGATTATTTCGTAGTGCACGTCACCTTTCCTGCTGCTATGTTTCTTTTTTATTCTCTATTCTGGGAGTGGTGTGCGCTGGTGCGGTTTGTATGGCATATGTTCGTACCCATCGAGAAAGGTGGGTGCACAAGTTGTTCCACCCCTGGTGACTGACTCTCATCCTAAGCTGGGGTTTTCCAAATCATAGGTGCATCATCCTTCTGCATCCACACCAGTCCTCAAAACTTCCTTGATGCATACCCCACCATCGTGCGGGCGTTGCACGCAGTGCCCACTTTAAAGCATCGAACCGTTGTTGTTCTGGTACTGTGCTTTCAAATTTGTTCAAGAATTCATCCACTATTGTCAACCCATCATATGTAGGTAGATCCCTTGCCTCTATGGTCATGCAGCGCAATGATCTAACCATCATATTGCAATTAAGTGTTGTTAATTCATGCAACCGATTCTGCCATCGCTCTATCTCTTCGTCTAAATCCAAAGTGCAAGAGCTTTCGCGCTCCCACGAAATACTTCCATCTATGGTCAGATTCACCCAATCCTCTTCTTGTGCATTTATCTTGTAAATACAATTGAGATCATCATCACTATCATCATTGTGCATCGGTTCAGTGTATCGCGCTCCTTCGGCTGGATCTAGCGGTACTACTACGTGTAGTGACTTTTTTCAAAGATCATTTTGCGCTTCTTTAGATTTACGACTCCATTCACATCAATGGCCCAATATATTCCTAGTAGTGCAAGATAGGGATTACTTTCATTGACAATCTTTATCACTTCAAAATCTTCCTGTGCACCCACACCTTCAATATCTATTGTCACCACTTGTAATCTTCCCATGGGAAAGATCTTCTATTGGTTCGCCATTCGTAACTGAATAGGAGACCATTGTAGCATGGGTCTGCCCATGTATTCCCATGTTTGTTTTGGTAATACATTCACGTCCGATCCGAGATACAGGATTACCTGATCCATTTCATACTCATCAATTTATGCAGTCAACCTCATTTCCCTTCCTGTGTGCAATGCATGCTTTCCAAGTTTTCGGGCCACGCGTGATTCTCCTGACCCCGTGCACCTAGTGATAAGTTCCTGTAGTCCTTTTACTGTCTTACTGTCATGTAGTAGTTTCATGCATGTCCCCAGAAAGGTAGTGAGCATTGAAGGATCCATCCCTGGTTCTAGTTGATCCTTACAACCTGAAGTGGAGGCCTCCGTGAAGCTCTTCTTAGCTTCCATGAATGTCTCCTACGTGCGTTCTAAATCAAATTCGGGTTCCTTTATAGGAGCCTTGCGAACCCATGTACTTTCTTCTGAATTCTTACCTTTATCATTGCCAGTGATCATACCACTCCTTATCATCATGTTTACATTCGGGTCTTCTTCGCACAGCTCAAACCTCATCATCTGCAAATTCTAAGTTAGAGGTGGCTGAACTACCCATTTTTCGCACAGTCTCCCAATCAATGTAGGGCACTCTTCTCCCTCATGATCAAACTGAGTACAACACAAACATGATGTCCTTGTCAGGTTTGTACAATCGCAGGCATAGTGCCCTAGCCCTCCACAATTGTAACAAATTAGCTTTCCGCAACCCCTTCCTGGTCCCATTACACCTCTACCTCGATCGCGCCCTTGAAATCCAACACGTGCCATTCCTGCATTTGGGTCAAGGGCTCATGTTTTGGTCTAAACCCTGTAGGTAGGAATCTGATTTATCATTATTTCGTAGCTTATGCAGGTGCGTTCATCATGGCCTACCGACCTGTAGAAATTACAAAACAATTGATGGGACGTCAGCGTATACTTCTGCAATAGATGACAATTATCCATAGTGTGTTTTCCTCCTATCTGATAGATTGCGCACCATAATGTAGGCACCGTGATTGGTCCTACCTTTGGCTTAGGCCTTAATGGCATCGACCCTCCTCTTGTCGAGTAATTCATGAACACTAGATAGTGGTCCTTGTCATGCCCCTGGGCTTTTCATTTTATGCACCATACCTCCTCATGCACCTCTGTCCAAGGTGTACTATCCTATTTCAAACTCTACATATCCAGACACATATTTTGTAGTTGTGCGTGGATTTGTTGGACTCCCAGACCAGGGTCTTGTATAGGGGTCTCATGCAATCTCATTGTCATCTCCAAAGCTTCGCCCCGGGTGGAAATTTTTTGTTGTAACAATGTCATCCTTAAGTGCAGTGTTAATGACGCTACAAACCATGTGCGCTGTTGTCCATCCATCAACGTCATGTTGGCTTCGCAAATCATACCATTCAGTATTTGGTCCAGATGCCACGAGGTCTCCCCTGGGAGCATCGTGATCTCTTCAAACCTAATGATTGATTGTGTTTATGACTTTGGCCTACTAAATTCCCTATTCAGTGTGGTTTGGATTTCTACGATTCCTGCATTCAGATGGTCATTAGAATGCATGATATACCATGCTAATGCGTGATCATGCAACGTGCTCACCAGCGTAGCCTTCTTGATATTGTCATCCACAATGCCTTGTGCTTCCCATACCGCCCTTACCACGAACCAGAATTGGTCCAAATCTTCATTCCCTACTCCTCTGAATACCGGTAGTTTGATTCCACTCGCCATTCTAAACTGTGGTGGTGGCAGAGGTGGGGTGGGTGGAGATGGAGGTGAGGAGGGTGAGATGGGTGGCGGTGTAGGTAGAGGTGGTAAGCATAGAATTCGCTTCCTTATCAGACTGACTGCGCTTCTCGGAGAAACTTTCGCGAGCTCTTCCTCGCTTTCCTGCAAGGGGGAAATTAAGGGACTAGTCTCCAATTCTTCACTACTTCCACTTGTGTAGATCTTCCCACTTCGTATAGTCCCAAACATTAATTTATTCACATAACCCGCTTTTCACACAATAGCATCTTAATCCAAGTGTTCAAAGATTTAATATACTTACCTCATGGTCCCTTAAGGAAACGTCGCTCCGCCTCACTGTAGTTGATGGTCGTATCTACCGCAAACTCAGTAACAAATCCTCCTATAATTCAGTCCAGCCAATGGTCCACAACTTGCACGATCTTATCTCCTGACGCTTCTAGCTTACGCACAAATTCTGGAGTCCACTCGATTGGTTTGTTGAGCCTACACCTTCCCTGACTGTCTGCTAGCTTCGCAATCCACTCATACAGCTCAGAAGGAAAGGATGCAAAGAAACTTTCATGGATTTCCGTATACAAGTAGCGCTCCAACCACTGTTCCTTAGATACTCATGGATTTTTGTTTTCCTGTGCCACGAACTCATGAATCTTCTGGTCCAACCACCCTACAATTTCTTTCTTTATTGGATTCCAGTGGCACGACATCAGACATCCCTTATGCAGATCCTGATCCTGACAACAGAACCATTTGTTGGCTTGTATGGACCTGACCCAGGCTCAGAGGTGATTTAGCCAAACAAATCCCAGTACTACTAGCCCTTTCGGCAAAATTCCGTGAAACACGGACTGATGTCTCACCGAAAATAGTATGGGAGGGTGCTAGAACCAGGTTTCTACACCCTGGGGATGTCTGATGAGCTCTGGCAGTCCGCAGTTTGACCCTGCATGCACATCGCTACACGCATCTATTAGTCCCTCACAACCTCTGATGCTGCCTTCGTGCAACCCTACTTGGGGCGTGATTTGTATTATTATCCATGTTCCTTTCTATTAACCTATTGTTCTCTGATTACTTAACTTATCTGTGTAAGTCTAGTGATATTTAACAGTATATTCAGCATTCATATAAGTGTGCACGATAAGCAAAACAGTATAAATGCATAGAACGTAATACAAAGCAGATACACAGAAATTGGAATCAACTTCTCTTTATCATTCTTCATTTAAGGTTACAGACCCATACACTGCCCTACGCACTCAGCTGCAGGGGTCCGAGCACTCAGCTGCGGACTCTACTAGGCCTCTGCGCACTCAGCTATAGAGCCTCTTCCTACTACTACAACCCAAAGCACTTAGACTCTTACTCTATGCTCACACTATTCGTATTCATCTCTCATTATCTCTCATTAGCTATCCTTACAACTTAGAGCCTCTATTTATACAATCCCATGGTCCGTGGACCATGGGTAGGCCAACATGACCTTACATTACATTACAATACTTAAGGCAGACAACCCTATGACTCAATATACATTTTGCGCTCCGCGCCTGCAATTCGCGGAGTCTTACCACATATTTGACCAAAACTTTGGCTTTGAGCCCCAAAACATGTTGTGGGGGGATTCCATGCCCAACAATTTATATGGATGATTTTACACCCTATGGGTGTGATTTCCAGGAGTCTCTGTCCAGTTTGGGTAAGGTGCTGAACAAATGGATTGAAATAAACTTGTCCCTTAGTCCCAAAAAATGTAAGTTCCTAATGACTGCAGGGACTGTTATAGGTCATTCAATATCCCATAAAGGACTGCAGGTGGACCCAAATAAGATAGCCATCATCCAAAGGTTCCCACCTCTGCAAAAACAAAGGGATGTCAAAAGTTTTTTAGGTGTAGATGGATACTATAGGGTCTTTATAAAATATTTTAGCAAGTTAGCTTATCCTTTATTTGGGTTATTGGCCAAAGACTCTGAATTTTTATGGTCAAAAGGCTGTCAAGAGGCCTTGAACACCCTAAAGGACAAGTTGACCATTGCACCTATTCTACGAGGCCCAAATTGGGCCCTTCCTTTCCATATACATGTTGATGCCTCTCACAAAGCCATAGGAGCAGGTCTAGGCCAGATAGCTGACAAGTTACCTTATGCCATTTACTTCATCAGTAAGAATTTATCAAAGGCCAAACTGAACTATATAGTGACTAAAAAGGAGCTCCTAGCTATTGTGCATTCATTGAACAAATTTAGGCATTACATTATAGGTTACCAAAAATTTGTGCATATTGACCATGCTGCAATTAAATTCTTGATGAATAGACCTGATGTAAATGCCTGGATTATTAGATGGTTACTTTTATTACAATATTTTGATCTAAATATTTTCGATAAGCCTGGAAAGGAGAATGATGTTGCAAATTTTTTATCCAGTTTAACTTTGCCTACAGAGGAGGAAGGAATGGTTGATGATCATTTACCAGATGAACACTTATTCGCCATTTCAGTTCTCTCTCCATGTTTTTATGACATAGAAAATTACCTGGTGTTTTCATAGTTTCCACCAAACTTTTCCTCCAAAGAGAAAAGCAAGATTGTGAGGAAGAGCACCCCATTCACCTAGATTGGGGGAAACCTCTTCAAACTAGGCCTGGATCAAATTCTGAGAAATGTGTCAGGAAGGAGGAAGTCTTTGACATCCTTCCAACCTATCATGATGGGCCTTGTGGAGGTCACTTTGTAGCAAAGAGGACAACATTCAGTGTGCTACAAGCTGGTTATTACTAGCTTACTCTTCATTAGGATGTGGGGAGGTATACTAGTCAGTGTGATCGGTACCAAAGGATGGGAAAACCTACCCCAAGGGATCAAATTCCTCTACAACCTCAAGTGACTTTTGAGCCATTTGACAAGTGGGTCATGGATTTCATTGGACCCATTAACCCTCCATCTAGGAAAAAGCAGTACCTCATTGTGTGCGCTGACTATTTGACCAAGTGGGCTAAAGCCAAGGCCATCAAAGCAACAACAAAGGAGAAAGTGGCTGAGTTCTTAAGGGAAAATATATTTTATAAGTTTGGGTACCCTAGAGAACTGATCACTAATCAAGGAAGCCAGTTTACATCTCACATGATTGAAAATTTGTTAGTCCAACACAGGATCACGCATAAAACATCCACTCCTTACCACCCACAATCTAATGGGCAAGTGGAGGTGACCAACAAAGCATTGGATGGAATTCTGATCAAAGTGATTCGTAGGAGTAGAAAGGACTGGGTAGATAGATTAGTTGAGGCCACTTGGGCCTACAATACCACCTGGAAGACCACCACTGGATTCACTCCTTATGAGCTAGTCTATAGGAAGAAGGCCATGTTGTCCATTGAATTTGAATCCAACACCTTAACAATGGTAACACAACTAGATCTAGATATCACCAGGGCACAACAAGAGAGACTACTCCAGCTGAATGGGTTAGATGAGTTTAGAATGCAAGCCCTCCTGCACATGGAGGTGACTCAAGTTCAAAGGAAGATATAGCATGACAAGAACATAAAGGACAAACAGTTTCAAGAAGGTGATTGGGCTCTGTTGTATGATTCCATATACAAGGATTTTAAAGCCAAGTTAAGGACTACATGGTTAGGGCCTTATGTCATAGAAAAATGAAATGATAATGGTTCAGTGCAGGTAAGAACCATTAATGTAGAAGCCATTCCTTTACTTGTCAATGGGCACAAATTGAAGGTCTACAAGAAGCCCTTGTCAAACCAAGAATTCATCAATGGCATCAACAAGATAGTGATGGTGGTGGAGCAAGTCTCATCTTCTATCCCAACAAGTCTTGAAAAAAAAAATAAAAAAAATTAATTAATTAATTAAATAAATAAATAATATATATATATATATATATATATATATATTAAAAAAAAATTAAAAAATTTAAAAAAAAAATTAAAAACAACAACAACAACAACAAAACAAATATTATATATATATATATATAAAGAGTCTGAGTGAAAACCTCCATGAAGCACCTGAGTCCCACTATTAGGTTGAAAACCTCTTGAGGCGCCCCAATGGTGTCAAGAAAAAATAAAAATAAAAAATAAAAAGATCTCTCGATGAAAACCTCTTGGAGGCAGACTAGTGTTTTGAAATATATATCTATTTCTATATATATAATATTTATAATGTATATATATATATATATATATATAATATATATATATATAAATATATATATATATATATATATATATATATATATAGATAAGGAGAGAAAGGAAAAAGCTTTGAAAATGTTGTTTGCAGTTTAGGAGGAGGATCAGAGCAATACGAGAGGAGCAGAAGAACTTATACAATTCATGTTTTCATTCCTCCATCCCATATTCTTCATCATCCCATCATTCCCTCCATTTATGAACTCATCTAGCTCAGTTTACACGGGTTCTGTGTTTTCTACAGGATTCCCTGTAAACCGACAGGATTCCCTGAAAACGTACAGGATGATCTTATAGATAATTACAGTGGCTTGGGAATCCCAAGGAAAGTGGCCCTAGAACAAGGGGGATGACCATCCTGTGTTAAAATAAAAATGAAATGTTGCTCCACCACTTCACCACCATGATTACCCTTGCATTCATCCAATAAGTCAGTTCCAAAAATATTACAGTTTTCAGAAAGAAAAAAGAAAAAAAGAAAAAAGTGAGAACAGAGGACAAGGGGACAATACCTGAAGGATATACCCCTCACCTACCAATCACAAGAACCCTTCTCTACCCATGACAATAATCTTCATGCTCTAAAAGTGAAGTAGATATCTGTCCAACCATTGTTCCTTCGTCAATCGCAGATTCTTGTTTTCTTGCGCCATGAATTCGAGGACCTTTTCATCCAACCAGTCTTCAATCTCCTTCTTAGTTGGATTCCAATGATGCGACATCACACATCTCGTTATGTAGATCCCAGTCCCAGCAATGGAACCATTTATTGGCTTGATGGGTCCTGACCCATGTTCAGCTTCAGTCATCCAAGCAAATCCCTACACTACTCGCCCTTTCGGCATCAATCTGCAGAATGCAGACTAAAGTCTCACCCAAAGCAGTATGGGGGGATTCAAGAACCAAGTTTCCACACCTTGAGATGTTTGTGATGCCGATTTTATACCTCAGCTCTGCCTTCACGCAGATCGATAAGCCTTTAGGGCTTACCGATGTACTTCCCTATTAGTATTTTAGAACCCCCAGAGAGGTCTACGATCATCCTTCGCGTAACCCTAACAAGTGATCTCAGCACTTACGGGCCTCCGTAACTACTTTCCTGTATAGTTCCCTGAATTATCTAAAGTGTTCTCCAATTCTATCGTGCAATTAAAATTATCTTTGCATAAACATTATATATCTACTTGCTTTCATATAACAGAGGAAACATATAGGTCCGTGCATCAATTTAGCAATAAAACATAAACCCAGTGCTTAACATAACATAATTACATGCAACTAATAGAAGTAAAATACATAGTAATTTCAAAATACTCTTCTTTATTGATGATCCAGATTTTCAGTATAGACTCTAACTACCCTGCGCACATAGTTGTAGGGATCCATGCAATCAGCTGCGGACTTCTACCCTAGGCCTCTGCACACTCAGCTGCAGAGCCTCTTTTCTACACTAAGACTCTCGCTCTTAGCTCTTTACAGACTCATCAATGACTTTATCTCCATCAGTTGAACTAAACTGACTGCTTACACTCCTCTAAGAGCTTCTTTTTATACAATCCCATGGTCTGTGGACTAAGGGTGGATCTCATCAAGAAGACACAACCTATCTAAACTAAGGGTGGAAACCCTTTTTGACTCTTGATATCTTCTTGCTCCATGATCACAAAATGCGGAGAATTTACATTTCTTTATACCAAATTCGGGCTTTCTGCCCCAAAATTGACCACAAGGGACCTATTCCCAACACATCTTGTGAAAATTCATTTATGTATTTTTCTACTTATGATCATTCATAGAACATATGGGATGTTAGTCTTTCATTTGATTGCGGAGAGGATAAATCTGTCTTTGTTGATCCACCCAATTTCTCATCTTACTTTTTTGAAAAACAAAGGGTGAAATTTCTCAGTTTTCATCATTCCCTCTTTATGATTCATCAGATCATGAGGATGTTGTTGTTCATCATCTAGAAGTTTCTAATCATGGCTATCATGATCTCTTCATTCATTCATTTAATCGCGATTCTGATTTTCCCATTGTTGATCTTTCTAAGCCACTGGTCTTTGATGATCCATATTTTGATGAAGTGGAAACCCCTGACACTGTCGAGGCACTTCAGCTCGAACTGATGGTTATATTAGATTCTCATAGCCTTTAGGATAGTTCCACTTCCACTCAGAAATATATTGAATATTTCCAGTCTTCTCATCACTCTGTTTTTAAAAATTGAAAATCAATCTATTTAATAGTTTTCGCATCCTCCACTAGAATCAAAAGATCATATCATTCATGCATTGGAGGAGTCATACATAGCAAGCACTATTGTGAAACAAAAAATTTATTCCTTCTTTATGTTTTCTTGTATTTCAGGTTTGAAGGTGTGTACTTTCATGTCTTTCACGCGCAATGTAACAGGACACCATGATACATCCACATGGCGCCTTACATGTGCTTTTTTTTTTTACTTTTCTATGGACGCATACAAGATTTTAACGTTTTGGTTTACATTGTTGTATCTTTCTTGTATATTGGTTTTCTTGCATATATTTCTTATCAATGATTCTCTCGCCCACATGGGCGAACCAATGTGCCGATGGTTGCATTGGAAGTATCACTTCATGTGAGTTAGCCTATGCTCTGCTTAGCTTAGGAGTAGGAGTAGTGTTTTCTTTCTTGTTTGTTTTTTTATTTTCTTAATTTTCTTTATTTCTCTTGCTTCTTTCCTTTGTCATTTTCTTTCACACCCGTAGGTTAATTTTCTGCATGAAACCATGTTGGCTTCCTGAGACAAGAAGGGTGGAATCCAAGAGGAACTTGTACAACTATCAACACTTGGTTATCTATTTTTTCCCTCTCTTTATTTGAATCTTCTATTTCCTCTAGTCGAGGATACCCTGATGGAAAATATGTTCCTTTCAGAGAGATTCATGGTGAAATCATGATGCTTTCACTCTTAACTAGTACCGCCTACTCTAATTGGTTTTCTATTTTTAGTTAATCCTTGTCAAATTAGTCAAGTAGAGTAAGGAGAGGGGAAAAACTTTAACAAGTATGTCGGAAGTATATATAAACATCCTTCTATGAAGGGTCAACATCTTCTACTCTCAATAATTTGGGATCCCTCTTCTGCCTCATGAAATAAATAAGTGCCTATGCATAGGTCTTTGAAAAATGAAAAAATCAAAAAAGGAAATAAAAGGAAAAAGAAGAGAAAGGATTCCTACATAGAGAGGTGAAGCAAGTAACTCCACTAGGGTACTGATTGGGCTCGCTCGCAGCAGATCAATGCTTGTGTTGTTGACATGACTCTACAAGGGTGTTATCCAAGCCTACTAGCAGTGGAGAAACACCAAAGATGAAACTAAAACTCTGATAGTCTATATTATATGTACATTTATATACCCCTCATCCCCAAACGATACAAATCAATTGACTTGGCTTGGTATGTGTGTTGTCGATAAAGAGAATGCTAAGCAATACATCTTTAACTCAAGTAGTGAAGAAGTTATGATAATCAAAGAACTAAACAATACTTATGGAAGAGTTAGACTCACTTTGCATAAGACAAGGTCCATATAGAGAGCTAGAATTGTACCATTGTGTCGCCAATGTTGTAGTGGCTACAACCACCCTCCAAAATTATTCCTATGCTTCGTTTTGGAGACTCCCTTCTAAATCACAACAGCTCATCTTGCACTGATCCAAGTACTTGTGCTTTGATTGAGCCTCATCATTTGCATCTTCGATTGTGTTTTCTTTCTTGTTTTACTCTCTAACCCATAAAGAAATCTCTTGACTTGGTTTTCATCTAGTTCTGACCTTGCCTTAGAGAACTACACAATCCTTGAGGGAAACTAGCCTTGCTCCTAAGAATTACGTAGTCCAAGCTAATAGTGAGCCTTGAGCTCAATAATTGCATAGCACTAGATGGAAACCAACCTTGAGCTGGGGAATTTTGCAGAACATGAGAGGCATCCCAGAGCCACTCAGCCTAGAAATTATGAAGAATCGTTTCTTCTCGGAAGTTTCTTAGTGCATGAACCAGAGAGTTGCCTAGTTTTTCCCAGAACTATGCAATCTCTTAGAGCAATGTATGGCAGTTTTCCCAAAAAATAAAAAGGAAATAATAATCCCTAGGAAGTAGGGATCTATTATTAGTTTCCTAAAGGTGGCACATTTCTATCCTTAGAAGTTTTCGCCAAGTGTCACTTTCGTCCTTGATCTCAGGCATGCGTGCCTTAAATTCCAATTTCCTCAATTATATGTCATGGACGCTTCTAGAGCTCATTTGTACATTTGATCATTAAGATCTAACATTCAAAAGGAGATTAAGGATCCTTTGGAGCATTGTCATCACTTTTCCGGGTGAGTTTTTATTTTCTCGTCTTTTGCCCTTTTCTGTCACTTTTTGTTGTTTAGCTTGCGTGAGTGTTTTTTCACTTGTTTCTTTACATGACTGCTATTTTTTTTAACTTTTTTTAGCTTGTAGAAGTGTTTTTTCAAGTTATATATTTCCTTTCCCAAGTGTCACATGAGTTTCCCAATTTTGCACTAATAGTCGTCGTTGTGGAAACTCTCTTCACATGCTTCATTTTCCTTCAATATAATCAATTGCAGCACTTTTTTCACATGCATGCATATACAATTAGTCATACTTTCACTCAGCCTCACATCATCCTTATGATCTACTTGTTTTTCGCACTCCCCATGGGAAAATATGGGTCCCCTTGCCCTGATCTCACACTTCACTACATGCACTGTGCAATTTGGAAGCTCAAGGCCTACGCATTGGCTTTTGAAATTGTGCATATCTTGTCTTGGGCAAGATGCAACTGTGCACTATGCAGTTCCAGGAGCTAGTCTCCCATCTTGGCCACTTAGACTACGCAATGCACAGTCTGTCCCAGGCACTAACCCAGAGTTAACCACGCACTGTGCAGTTCCATTCATCATGCTTCCACACTAATTTTTGTGACTGCGTAGTTCCCAAAGCCAAACATTCATCCTTGGCAGTCAAAACTGCGCAATCCCTCTCGTCATATGCCTTGATTTCTGCTTGAATATGTTGTGAAGTAAGATTTGTAAGAGTTAATGTTTTCTTGCCATGAGTGTCATTTTTGTCTCACAGGTACCACACTCGTGAAGCACTTTTCTCCAGTAGACATTGTAACATGGAACCAAAGGGAGTTGCTTCAAGATATACCACTAAAATAGTACTTGGGAAGCACTTGAGCAAGCACCGGTTAAATTTCCAATATATGTGAACACTCAAATCTTCATCGAAAAGGAGTCAACACTAACATGGAAGCAAGTCTAGTAGCATAAGTAGAAGGCAACAATCCAATACAAGATCGAGGAAAGAGGAAGTCACTGATATAATAGAGGGAGAACAATGTTGTAGAGTTAAAGTGGATTCAATATTCATGAAAGAAGCTTTGGTAGCAGAATAAAAGGGAAGCAAGGGACATAGACAGTAGAGGGAAGGAAGAAAGAAAAGTAGAGGTTATAGGAAGCATAACTGAAGCTATAGGAAATGGAGAAGAATTTGAAGGAAGAATGAGAACTAAGGAGGAGGGAAATAGAAGAGAAGAAGAAGCATGAAGAAGAATAAAGGCAAGGTGCGATGACAAAGCAAACAACGCTCATATAGGTTGATGAGTCGAAACAACAAGCAACTGAGGAAGAGGGTGAATCGATGCAGGATCAGTAACCTGCTCAACAAATTGAAAACTAGATTGAAGCAATATACATATATTTAGAGAAGAAGCCACATAATGAATACACTGACCTCATGCCGAGAGCACCAGATGTCATCTCTCAACCTCTAGTGTTAGAACCATCCCTAAGAAATCTAGGAGAAGTTGTTCTCCTTGATGATGATCGAGTCATGGATGTGTACAATCTATCATTAGATGGGTTACATAAGAGGATTGTAAATGTGTGGAGGAAGCACTTTCCAAATGATTACGCATCACCTACATTCATTAAAGAAAGGTTTCTAGTGCCAGACATCAGGAAGCATCCAACTACCCTTGTCGATGCTAACTTGGCCTAGAAAGAAGAAACAAACTTGAATGTTAAGTTCTTGTTGGATGAGAATGAACAACTGGAAAAGAACTTGCAGGCATCTAGGAATGAGGCAAAACGACTTCGAGAGTAGAGTCCAGTTTTTATGATGGGAAATATGAGGAACGTGATACTTGATGAAGTATCAACACTTCAAAGTATCATGCAAAAGCTCTATTATAGATTTGTCACTGTGTATGAAGCAGTTGGCTATGTGCATAGCTTACATCAGTGGTGCAAAGAGTTTGCTCAAACTCTAAAGAAGATACATGCTTCCATCGCTCATGTACAGGAGTGGAAAATGCAATACAAAGGGACCCCGCTTCACTTACTAAAGAAGATGAAGCCATAGGTAGAGCTGGAGAAAGAAAAGGTATGGACGTTAATCCAGAACTACGAGCAGCTTACCCCATTCATTAGCATCATACATGCATCATATGAATAGTTGTACAAGAGTTTGGATGTCATGATGAGAACACACAAGATCCCATAAATCGGTTCCCTCGCATAGGCTAGACCTAACAACCAAGTTCAGCTAGAGATCAATGAGTACATGAAGTAGCTAAGGGGAGAGGCAACCAGGGATGACTTGGATTTGAGTGCAAATAACATGTAGAAGTACATTGTGTCTCCCATCATGGTCAACACCATGATGCACATGCTTCAGAATGAGTTGGATACAAGTTCCAAGACCATATACCCAAATGCCATGGAGGCAAGAGTCCGCTATCAGAAAGACACCATCAAGCAATTTGGGGACATCATCACATAGTACCAAGCTTGCCTCAATATGTGACTGATATGCACCAAGTGGAGGTTGTCGATTTGATGTTTCCCCAAACTTTGGAATTGTTGGCATGATGGAGCCTAAACCAAGTTCAACATTATCTACGCCAACCAACAAAACCCTAATTGTTGGCCCTTTTGGTAACAACATGGAAAGTGCAGGCTGCAGTCTCACCCGAAGTAGTATTGGGGGATGACATAACTAGGTTTATGCTTCTAGAGGCCTATATGATAGGTTCCTATGGTTTCTAGGGCTTAGATCTACCTTCGTGAGCCCTTAACCCTTCTAAATAGAGAATTACTATAAATGTTCTTAAACAACTTCTAGATCTTCGTGAAGGCTCTTAATCATTCATAACATGCATAAATATTATTGATCTATTACTTTCATGCACTAGATAAGCATTAATTCATATCAATTTTAACATAGAGAGAAATCATAAATACTTGCAGGAATAGGAGATAATAAACAGATGCATCAGAATTGGCTCAAAATTGTCTTTATCAAGTGTAATCGTTCAAGTACAGACTTCTTTTCCCTATGTACTCAGCTGCAGGGGCTCGCGCACTCATCCTATGGACTTACCAAGGTCTTCACACACTCAGCTGCATGAGCCTTCCCCTTTCGCCTAAGTACAGGAAACAGACCTTTCCTGCGTTAGCTTCTTTCCCTTGACAATGATCTTCTATCTTCATCTTTTTTTCTATACTCGCTATGACTCATCTATATATAGAAATCTGCTTACAATACCATGGTCTGTGGACCATGGGTGGGTCTCAAAACCTTCCTATCACTTACCCACCTAAGGGACTAAAACCCCTTTAACTCATACTACCTTCACACTCTACATCCACATTTCTCAAAGACTTTACATTCTTTCAAAAAGATATTAAAACTCACCCAAAATTTGACCAAAAGCGACCTCCAGGGACCCTATCCCAACAGGCCCCCAACACAAATTGGGTGACTCACCCTTGGGTCACTTGATTGGTGCAACAATCTTGTCCTGGAGTTCACGAAACTCCATCTTTAGCACCTGCAAGTCAACAGTACCCTACACCATAGTCTGTTGTACTTCTTCAACCAGCTTCTCTGTAGTAGGGCCTTCCACCGTGAGGCCCATTGTCCTTTCCATCTTTTGGATGGCCTTCAACTTCTCTTGAACTGATAGAGTGAGACAGCTTGCTTCCTCTATCCATGGTTGTGTCCTGGCCCTTAAGATTGCCTCTTTATGTTGCAGCTCTTCAATATCTGTCTGCAGTTGTTGTCCTTCCTGTAGCTGAGTAAAGCGTTGGACTGGTGCAAGAGTGCACACAGTCAACTTGATTTCATCAAATTGTTGTTGCTTCTCCCTTATATATGTACCAATCTTCTACAAATTGGGGTCCTCTTGCAGAGATGTCCAAAGTTCCATAGCCTGATCAAAGAGATTTGTGCAGTCCTTTATTTTTGTGTCCAAAGTGGTCATTCCTTCTTTAATTGCTACTCTGCATTGTTCCTGGACTTCTAGTGGATTGGTTAGTTGCAACTTTAACTGAAACCCTAAGCTCTATAGCTGAAGTTAGAATCAGACTTAGATGATTTCATCCTTTGATTCCTTGACTCGTGCAGCCAACTTCTGAATCTTTTCTGCTGAGCCTATGTCTTCAGGAATGTTGAGTTCTGGCAGCATATTACATGCCTGTGTAATTGTTGCTTCCAAGTTCTGGTTGTGCATGGCCATTTCCTCCTTCTCTTTCGGTACCTACACCTTTTCTGTGAAGATCTGCTCATTGTTTTTCTTGGCCTCGCTGATCACTAGCAGTGCACACTGCTCCCTAACCCATAGTTCATCGGGTACTCCTTGTTGTAGTTCATCGAGGGTTTGAATAGGAAGTGCGCGAAATTGACACTCAGATCTTTGAGATGTGATAGTTGGGTGTTCGTTTCCTCTGACTATGCACGCAAGGACCCCTCTGGTAATTTAAGGACTCAGATCTAGAGTATGATCTGTATCTATCACAGTTGCACTCGCTTGCTGTAGGCTTGCCTGAATCCTGCTCACCTGGCACACGCTCTCTTGCATCCATCTCGTTTCAATCTACAGATCGTGTAGATCCTTCTACACATTTCCCAAAACCTACTGGTACTTCTACTCGAACTACGTCCACAGTTTTATTGTGGTGTCACAACCCTTATCTCCAATTTCATCCAAGTCCCCCTCAGTGAGGACCATTGGATAGACATGCACGTGCCTGTCGAACTTATGTTTCTTCTGAGGTCTTGAAGTTGTCTCCTTAGAGTGCTTCTGTACTCTAAAGGGGGTTCCCTTCTCCGAGCCCCCACCTCCTTCAACATCAGACTCCTCCTTGTCTGCAATATGCTAAGAAGGAGACTCCTCAACATCGACAGTGGTCTCCTAAACAACGTGCTCTTTCTCAGCAATTGCCTTGGTATTAGGTTCCTTCTTTTGTTATGGAGATTTCTCTCAAGCTACAATCTACTTAGCATCCTTATTCTTTTTCACTAATGTGGTCTACACGGATGAACTCTCCATTGCCTTGCTAGTACATGCATCAAGATTTGAGGGGTGTAGCCATGCCCTTGGCCATTTCCCCCTAATTTCCTTACATCAGCCTCACCCACCAGGTACGACAACTTGTACCATGTCTTCTTCGAATACTTTCTTGCGTAGATAGACACATTATGAAAATCCACCTTGAACTCTACATAATATTCCAATTGCTCCAATAGAGTTGGTGACAGCCTCAGCCGCTGGCTAATCACTGTGCGGAGATCCATCTCAACCAATACCCAAAAAAAATTTGTCTCCGTGACCCTCGTAGGGTCCTTTGTCACCCATAGGGAAGAAAACTTCGTAGATTCTAGTAAGTCATATTCCTGTGGAGGGAATTGACTATCTTTTGGTAGCCTCCACACAACTAAGTTAATCAACAACAATAGCTAGCCATAATGGAATGCCTTGACCTCATCCTATTCTTCGCAATAATGTATCAAAAATTACTTATAGTGGTATTGTGCCCAGTTGTACTGCACACCCTTAGCACATTGTGTAGCAAGTGAGATTACCAACACCGGAACCTCGTTTGCACGACGCTTCCTCATGATTTTGCAAGACAAGATATGCGTAGAAAACTACACTGCCTTGTCTATAATAGAGTGGATGGAATATTTATGTGACTTTTTCACTAAGCCGAACTTGCTCTCCATTTGGTTCATGAGTTGCTTTTCCTTGGTTTTTCCTCCAAACACCTCAGCTGGATCCACCCCTTGGCAGGGAAACATCATGATGTGGTGGATTAGCATATTAGTAATGGGGATGGGTTCTCCCAACCAGAGACACCCATCATATAGAAAAGTGAGTATTTGTCAAACATAGACCCTGTTAGTGATTGTTTTGTTGAAATGCAGCACCCACAACATGTTTAGCAATCCTACATTCTCAACCCCCCCGACCCATTTCATTGGCTCTAGTCATGTTACTCCAATCTCTTCATAATAAATCTTTCCCATATACTTATTCAGTGTAATCTATGGGAATTTTTCATGGTCTACCAAATCCCAATCTTCCAGCTTAAGCGAGGGAATACACCCTAATAGCGTGCCTTCAAACATCACCTTCTCCAGCAGTAGTGGTGTAGAAACTATAAACTTGGTGATATCTGGATCATTCTGTACCTTCGCTTTTCCTTTTCGTGGTGGGATATACTTCAGGAGCCAATAGGCTCACCCTCTTCAACATCGAACTCCTCAACGCCTTCACAAAGCTCTTTCATGATCAAGGGGTTCATGTAGTTGTTTTGACTTGTTCATTTTCCCCTTTTGGTGAATCTCAGCGGGGTTTTTCCTTGGTGACTGTCTCACCAGAACTGGCTGCGGTTTCTTTTGTTTCTTCTTGGTAGAAGACATCTTAGGTCAAGCGACCTCTGTGCCATAGGTATAAAGGTTGTTTCTTCCATTTCTGGCACAACTTTAGGGGTTGTAGCTTCATAACTTGCGGCTTCTACATAGCTTGTTTCTACCATTCTATCCAAGAAGGCCTTAAGAAAATTTTTGGACACATTGGCTAACCCAGAGTGTGAGAAACGTTCTTCCTAATCAGACACATTCATAGACTTCATCTCGTGGCACAACACAAGGTGAGAAATCTCACAAGCAACTTTCAGAGAGAAAAGTGTTCTAAGGCAAGGTAGCATGCTAGATTTATAGGTGATTTCAAATTAAAATCCAATCATTCCTTCCAAATTTCTATCATAAATGCATATTTGGCAGCAGATTTCCGAAGATTCACACCATAAATGCAGCCTACCCTCTCCTTCTAATGGAAATTTTTCCATCCAATCATCTATAGTGCACTAAATGATTATTTTTCGACCATGATGCATGCCACTAAACTACATGGCGTGGCCCTCCTAGCGCAACTCCTCCTAGTGCACTTCTTGCTTCCATCGCACAACCCCCTTACTTCTCTTTTCCACTTCTTTGGTAGTGTAGTTTATAGTCCCGTACTTCCTTGCAGCTGCCTGGAGTACTAAGACTATCCCACCATCATGTAGTCATTATGAAAGGGTAGGATCCCCTTTATAGAACTTCAATCGGTTGCCATTGACTCTTCTCAGAAACAATTCTCTATTCAACTTCACGAGATGAACTGCCCCACCATCTGTAATTTCCTTGACTACATAGGGACCTAGCCAATGCATTTGAAACTTTCTACGAAATTTCGTGGATTTGCTATTATATAGGATGAAATTTCGATGTGTCAGGCCTTCTCACGTTCCGTTTTCACCTAGCGGTCCTATGGTTCTTCAACTTGTTGGGTCAATACCACACCCAACGCAATACAGGAGGCATCCACATGAACATGAAATTCTTTCTTCCAGTTTGGGAACATCAAAATGGGAGCAGTTACCATCTTTTCCTTTAAAACATCCAAATTGTTTTAACACTCCTCATCCCAACACAAATTTGCATCCTTCTTCAATAATTTCTCCATTGGCACAGTTATCTACGCATAAGCTTTGATAAACTTTTGATAGTATCTAGTGTGGCCCAACATTGTGCGAAGTTGCTTCACATTCTTTAGAGCTTCTAAATTGACAATAACAACGATCTTTGTAGGGTCATCGATTAATCCCTTCTTATAGACCACATGGCCTAGCAATATCCCATAGGGCACACAAAAGATAGATTTCTTCAAATTTAGGGAAATCTTGTATCTGCGACAAGTATCCAATATAAGGTGCAGACTTGCAACATGTGCTTTACCAACCCAAACATAGTCTAGTCATCAAAATACAATTCTAAGAATTTATGGATGAATTCCTTAAAAGCTACAATTACGACCCTTGAGAAGATCGCGGGAAAATTCTTCAGCCCGAATGGCATCACTATGTATTGGAAGCATCCCCACTCTGTCACAAAGGTATTCTTGTTGTGATCCTCCAACACGATCTTAATCTAATAGTACCCCAAAAATCCATCAGTGAACGAATATGCTTCCCACCTGCCAACATTCTCCAAAACTTCGTCCATAAATGGTGTTGGAAATGGTTCATGAATGCACGCATCATCAAGATTTCTTAGATCAATGCATATCCTGATTTCTTTTTGTTGCTTCTTCTCCTAAAAAACCATAGGGCTTACCCATCAAACTCTTCCACAGGCTCAATGTTCCAGCCTCCAACATTTTGTCTAGCTTTTTGAGCACCTTCTCCTTATACTTGGGATTTAGATGGTAGGGTATTTGTTTCATGGGCTTTGCATCGGGCTTTAGAGTGATCTTCGTTACACCCAGATCCCCTACTATTCCTTTCAGGTCTGAGAACTTGGTAGGAAAAAAGTCCTGGCATCCACACAGTGGTTCTACAACCTTATCAATTGTATCTTCATCCCACTAATCACTTATCTTTGAAAACTTAGGCTACGCGTCAGATCCAATTTTCACTCTCCTGGTCTTCAAAGGTTCTGTTATATCAGGGTTTGCTTCTTTGGCCCTTCAACCTCGTGTTGTCCCTCAAACTCTAGAATGTTGATATTTCGTCGGTCCTCTTCTTCTTCTACAGTCACGTTGTAGCATTCCAATGCATGGTACAGTTGTGTATTCTAGTCTGGTTGAACTCATTATACCAGTTCCCTAGGCGTCCTAAAGATTGTGGCCTTAATTTCCTTGAGCACTTCATCAATACACACAAATCCATACTCAAAGCTAAAAGTTAACAAGAAAATTTCCCTCAGGATATCCCACTCGACCATCCCATGGCGTAGCTTTGTTTCCAAGTACCAATTCATTGGAATAGTATCTTGGGTATGAAAAAAGAAATGTACCCATTCAGGTTGAGGCTCCTCTACCCAAGCTTTAGTCCATCGTGCCAAATGCTCGCATGGATTATCCTTTCATAAGTATTTCTCTGTCAAGCAAGTATTCTCGTACCTGAACCTTAGCTTCATCATTCTCTTGTACTATTTCGAATCAACAAAACTACCCTTATGTGTACCCCACCAATGGGCAGGTGTAACACATAGTGCCAGATCAAGAGCCTGGAACTAATGCTCTTCTGGCAGCTCCCTTTCAAACTTATCAAGAAACAAACTAACATCAGCTAAGCCATCATAATGAGGAACATTTCTTACCTCCATGGATACACACCGAAGTGATTTTGTCATAATATTGTAGCATAGCATTGGAACTTCGCGCAACCTATTCTACCAATGCTCAAGTTCTTCATTTGAATCGGAGGTATAGGACCTATCTCTATCCCACGTAATTCACCCATATGCAGTGGGATTGATTCAATCTTCATCGAGCACAGTGATCTAGTATATTTTATCCAAATCATCTTCCTCTTCATAGTCATGGATCGGTTCGTTGTAGCGCGCTCCTTTAGTGGGATCTAGCGGAACAATAAACCCAGATTGCCTTCCTTTAAGATGACATTCTTTGCTTTTTCAAGTTAATTATTACATCCATTTCAAATGCCTAATCAATTCCTAATAGCGCAGGGTAAGGATTGTTGTCATCCACTATTTCAACTAATTCAAACTCGGCCAAAGCGATTGCTCCCTCAATGTCTATTGTTACCTTATATAGGTGCCCCATAGGAATGATCTTTTGTTGATTAGCCATGCGTAGATGTATAGGAGACCATTATAGCGCAGGCCTCCCCATCCTTTCCCATGTCTACTTTGGTAGCACATTCACATCGGATCCTAGATCCAGGATGACTTGATCCATTTCATACTCTCTAATCTGCGCGGTCAGCCTCATTTCGTGCCCTGCCCGCTTCTTATGTTTACCCAATTTCCTCACAGTGCGTTGTTCAGGAGGCATCTTGATTTTATCTGTATGGTTGTTAATTAGCTCCTGGAGGCCTTCCACTACCTTCCTATCCTGCAACAACTTCATACAAGTTTTCAGAAAAGTAGCTAATAGTGAGGGATCCACATCCTGTGCTTGATTGTTTCCAGCCAGTTTCTCTTAACTTCCTAATGTAGGAACCTCATCGAAGTTCTGCTTAACCTCCATGAAAGTTTCTTTAGCCTTGTTGAGATAAAATCCAACCTATTTTTCGGTAGCCTTGCACACCTAGCCCTTTATTTCTAGTTTCTTTCCTCTATCTTCTCGAATGGCAATACCACTTCGTGTCACTATATTGATGTTATGGTCTTCTTCGTGAGGCTCTACCCTCATCATCTGTATATTTTGCATGCTTGACTAACTCTTTTTCTCCTGTGTCTTGGCTATCAACATCGGGCAATCCTCTATCACATGGTCAAACTGTCTGCAATACTGACAGGATGGATGCGTTGGGTTCTAATAGTCGCACCCAAAACGTCCTGCTTCTCCACAATTGTAGCAAATAACTTGTCCACGACCTCTGCCAGCCCCTCCTCCATGTCCTCTTCTGTGGCCCTAGAATCCTCTGCACACTACACCTACACCCCGATCCTGAGGCAGATTTTTTGCCTACATCTAATACGTAGGGGTCCGCTCCATCATTAACTCATAGCTTCGACAGTTTCGCTCATCATGCCCAACTGATTTACAAAAGGTACAAAAAAACTATTGCAAATTCTATACAAACTTTTGCAAGAGGTGGCAATGGTCAGTTGTGTGCTTCCCAGCTATCTGGTAGATAGCACACCATAAGGGTACCCCTACACTCGGGCCCACAATGTTCTCAGTCTTCAAAGGAATAGGACGTCCTCCAATCAGGTAATTCTCATAAACAGGCTAGTGATCCTTATCATGCCCTTATCTTTACATTTTATGCACCAAAATTCTTGTGTACCTCCGTCTGAGCTTCCTTAGCTATTTTCAAGCTCTACAACTCCATGTGCAGGCTTTCTAATTGTGACTAAACCTATTGTACTCCAACATTCATGTCCTGCACTAGTGAGGCTTCCAACCTCATCGCGATATCCATAGCTTTTGCTTGTGTTTCTATTTTTTGCTATGATAATGGCAATCTCAAATGAGGCAATAGCGAAGCAATGTACTAGTCCATGTGTTGATCATCTGTGATTTTCACATTATCCTATCAAATTAGGCATTTTAGCCTCGATTTGAAGTCCCACATGGACTCATTTACCAGTTTTTTTATTTCCTTAAACTCTGTTACATACTACGCTTGAGACTTAGGCTTTTTAAACTCATTGTTCAGTGCCTGTTGAGTCTCTGTCATCGTTGCACCAGGTTGATCCATACAAAACTTGATATACCAAGTCAATGCCCTATCCTGTAGCATTGTGACCAGCTATGCTTTCTTCATATTATCATCAGTAATCTGTTGTGCCTTGCACACAGCATCCATGATGAACCATAATTTCTCAGGGTCCTCCCTTCCCACCCCTTTAAATATTGGCATCTTCATCATGTTCACCATGTTGAGTGGTTGATGAGGAGGTGGAGGTGAAGGTGGCAATGGAGTGGATGGATGGGGTATCCCCAGGCTACCTTGGGGTTACTATCTATAACATAGTTCATTGTGTTCTCAGAATAGTTCCTTTGTCGTTGCTATTAGAAGATCCTAACAGTAGACTATGTTCAGAGCCTAATTCTTTGTTCATTCTAAAGGGTTTTCCGCTTCACATAGTCCCAAACATCAATGTAATGGAATAACCCATTTTTCACACAACAAAACCTTAATCCAGGTTTTCATAGATTTTAAGTACTTACCTCTTGGTCCTTTGAATAATTTGCACTCTAATTCACTATAGTTTATAGTCTTATCGATCAAGAGTTCAATGATGAATCCTCCTAAGATACGATCAATCCAATGATCAACAACATGCACAATGTTATTTTCTGAAGCCTCCAAGCGCTTCACCAGTTTTGGGGTCCACACAATAGGGTTGTCAAGCCTCCACGTACCCTGACTATATGCTAATCTGGACAGCCACTCATGACTTTTGAAGGAAAGAAACAAAAGAAGGCTTCAGTATTGTTTGTGTACCAATATCTATTCAGTGATTGTTCCTTGGATAATCGTGGGTTTCTGTTCTCCTGAGCTACAAACGGGTGCAACTTTTGATCGATCCACTTTCAATTTATTTATTAGTAGGGAACCACTTATTTGACATCACATATTCCTCATACAAATCTCGGTCCTAGAAATAGAACCATTTCCTGGCTTGATGGGGCTTGACCCAAGTTCAGTGTTATCTACGCCAACCAACAAAACCCTCAATGTTGGCCCTTTTGGCAACAACCTGCATAGCACAGGATGTAGCCTCACCCAAAGCATTATTAGAGGATGAAAAAACCAGGTTTTTTTATCCAAAGGCCTGTGTGATAGGTTCATGTGGTTTCTAGGGCTTAGATCTACCTTCAGGAACCCTTAACCCTTTTGAATAGACAATTATTTTAAATGTGCTTAAACGACTTCCAGATCTTCGCAAAGGATCTTAATCATTCATAGAATGCATAAATATTATTGATCTATTACTTTAGCACACTAGATAAGAATTAATTCATATAAATTTTAACACATAGTGAAATCATAAATACTTGCAAGAATAATAGATAATACACAAATGCATCAGAATTGGCTCAAAACTGTCTTTATTAAGTATAATCGTTCAAGTATAGAATTATTTTCCTTGTGCACTTAGCTACAGGGGCCTGCTCACTCATCTTATGAACTTACCAAGGTCTCTGCGCACTCAGCTGCAGGAGCCTTCCCCTTTCACCTAAGTATAGGAAGCAAACCTTTCCTGCCTTAGCTTCTTGCCCTTGACAATGATCTTCTATCTTCGTATTTTTTCTATACTCATTATGACTTATCTATATATAGAAATTTTCTTACAATACCATGGTTCATGGACCATGGGTGGGTCTCAAAACCTTCTTATCACTTACCCACCTAAGGGACTAAAGCCCCTTTGATTCATACTAGCTTCACGCTCTTCTTCCACATTTCATAGAGACTTTACATTCTTTGAAACAAATATTACAATTTACCCAAAATTTGACCAAACTTGACCCCCAGGGACCCTATCCTAATAGGAATCATAGTGTTTTGTCTTATTAGGCTGTCTCTAGCCTATTTTGTCTTACATGGGTACATGTGGAAATGTAATATTATTTGTAAATATGTTGTAAGCAAAATTCCAAGTGTCATAAGTGGAATGTGAAAGGTCATCATGTGATGTAATAAGTTATTTGTAAATAAGTTACGGAGTCATGAGGGTAGTCAAAGAGTCACAAAGGGGAATGTCAAGGGTCAACCCACCCTTTGTTATAAATAAAACCTCATAAATCATAGAACAAGATTTTGGGAGCCAAGATTTTGGCTAGGCTTAGGCTTAGAAAAGGCTTGGGAGTATCATGATGAGCCTTGGCTTCTCCACAAAATATATCGATTATACTTCTTTGGAGGAGTAAGTGTTCTTTACTATAATGTTCCACTATTGGGGCTAGTGGTCGTCAATGGTGTATGTATGGATATAACTTTCACTTATAATAATAATATCAGATCTAGTACGATTTCATGCATATCTTGTTATTGTAGTTGGACTATTATGGTTGCTTCAACAATGTATGTTTTTTAACTTGCGCATTTTCTTATGAGCTAATTTGTCTACAATTGTACGAATATTTTTGAACACATGTTGTTGGATTAACCCATCACTTTAATTTGTGGAATATTTTGCATTTTAGCTTGTGGTTTCATTCTACTCGTGTGTTCCTTTCAATCTGTGTACTATTACAGGATTCTAAGAGGCACACTCCCTTTTCCCCTCCATGTTCTATAACCTTCATGCATCGCACTTGACTCTTTGCAAGGTCACATAATTGATCTCACCAAAAGTTATCATGCTTACCTCTGCGTGATACCGCAGTCAAGGAATTACAGTACCACCCACTGTTGGGGCTCCTAGTCCAAACGGTTTGAGGCCTAGTTGGGACTACTTATCGAGGAGATCCCCTAAATGTTGGTGGGTCTAGCACCATCCAAATTCTATAAGAGTGCTTCCAGATAACCAACCTCCATCTCCACCTGAAGAACTGGAAGAGGAAAAGGAAGAGAGTACACCTCAAGTAAATCCACATCCTTTTCCTGAGAGATTGATCATCCTAGCCAACACACCCAAGAAGAGACTGAACTTCTGGGAGAATTGAATAATTTGTGTGCTAAAATACCCCTCCTCCAAGCTATTAAGGATGTTCCCATATATAATAATCTTATCAAGGAGAAATGTTTCAAACACCCTAGGAGGAGAAAAAGAATCACCCCCACCATCAATGTTATTGTTCAATTATCGGATTTGATGTTGGGGAGAGTGATTTGTCTAAAATATTTAAATCCTGGAAATCCAATAGTAGATGTGCACATTGATGGAATCATTGTCCCTCATAACCTAATTTATCTTTGGTTTTCATCAATGTGATGACTAAAGAAACCATGCTAAAACTAAACCTCCAAGGAGCCTTGAGAAAGACCACTACAATGTTGCAACTTGCAGATAGATCTGCAGTAGCTCTTGATGAAGTTGTTGAGGATGTAATGGTCTCTATTGTATCCTAGGACTATCCTACTGACTTCTTGGTTCTTAGGCCCAAAACCAAATTCAGTGGCTATCCTCTCATCTTGGGAAGGCCATGGTTAGTGACTGTTTATGCTTAGATTAGTTGTAGGGTCGGGAACATGACTATTAAGAATGGGCATTCGTCCAAACAATTGGTATTGTATCCTCTTGATCAACCATTCATTGAGCATGACTTACCCTTGTGTCTAGAATAGGAGGAGGAAGATGAAGTGTATCATACAAAATCCCATCCAATATATACCCTAGATGTTGTTATAGAAGGGGGGTAAACTGATGAAGATGACCTTATTGACTAGATCCTCCAAAACCAACACCCCAATGCAATGCCTCTTGATGAGTTTGTGAAAGATTCTAAGAGTAGTCCTTGGACTAAATTATGCTTAGTTGACCCAAGTCCTGCCCATGTCAAAGTTGTATAATTTTTCCCATCTAGAACCTTGAAGATTAACCCATCTCTCTTGGCTAGCCATGAAGAGAAATTGTACAAGATGTTTAGAGAACACTTAGATGCCTTTTCTTGGAACTATAAATAAATGAAGGGGGTTCATCCTTCGGTTTGTAATCATCACATCTACATTAAGGAGGGATGCAAACCTATGTGCCAACCTCGGAGGAGAATGAATCCAACCCTCAAGGACTGCTATAGGGATTAATGCACGGGTATTTGGTGATGGAGATACCCTCAAGGATCTTCCTGGGATCCTTGGCAGACAGTCATATTAGTTGCAAATGGACCAGAGATACATGCACATATCCATATTAGTCAAATGAGAATCAAAGTAGGAAGAAGGACTATTACCTCAGGTCTTGGTGTGTCATGGCTGGAGAGCACAAAGTAGTAGAGTGGAAGACCCCTAAACTAGCTCTGATATCAATACCTACACATAGACAAGACAAGGTCTAATATCACAGCCTATAACTTTAACAATCAATGCACTAACATATAGGGATATATAATTGCATACATCTAAGCCACTCATAATAATAACATTGCATGAACATGTAAAAAAATTACAATACCAATGCAATGGAGTGGACAACACAATTGCAGGTCTATATTAATGATAGAAAAGAGTGGTTACAACCATCAATTGCATCAGTCTTCCCTTACTCCTCCATCTCCTCTCTCTCTCTCCCTTCATAACCTCTTGAAGAGCCAATGTCTAATACTAGCTTCGATAGTCAAATAGGAAATCCTTTCAAATGTTTCAACCTCTTCCACAATGGCCCCACCCTCACATATATAGCATGAGAGGATAAGCCTTGTGAAATCCTTCATGAGTTCCTTTGCGCAAAAGTAGATATGTTTCCATGCTTTTATGCTCTTTCCCTGTTTGTAGACTCCATTAGGAATAGTAATTCCTCCAAAAAGGTCGAATCTAGATGTTTCCCTGCTTCTATGAACTGACATAGGAGTGAATATAGGGATATTTCTTGGTCAACTTGTTCCTTTGACTCATAGAAACTCACTTAGGTTGACTAATGCTCTTCCCAAGGCAATAGACAGAATGTAGGTTTTAACCCCATACATAAATTACCTACATACGAATTCTAAAACACATAAGATAAACAATGCGAGAGCATAACACATAAAACACATATACACAGATATTTTCCCTTGGATCCTAAAACCAGGACTACCATCTTGCTTTTTCATTTTGTTCCTTTCAATGTTATAATACATATTTATACATGCTGAAGCATCCAATACCATGGACCGAAAACCATCACATCCAAAAACATGTGAGAAAATCATGCATAAAACCATAGGTGGGTCTGCCCAACCTAACCAGACCCCATAGAGTGGGGTTACCTGCACCCCTCAAACCCCTTGTGACCCCCCCACTACGCAATCGGCGCAATGAAGGGGGGGCTTTGCCCCTCCTCTAACCCCCCTGTTAACTACATGGGCTAGTCGTGGAAAGAATATAACACAACCCAACATTATCCCACTTGTTGTTTTCTTTCCACAGGGGGCCACAAGAGAGCTTAGTCATTTATCCAGTCCTGTAATGCCCATTCTTTCTCTACACCAAGAGAACTTCTCAAAGCTCATAGATTTTGCCAATGCATCTATAGTATTCTTTAAAGTGTCCACCTTTACCAGCAACACCTTTTTGTCTTCTATCATATCCCTCACAAAGTGATACTGAACATCAATGTGCTTTGTCTTTGAATGATATGCAAGGTTCTTTGCCAAGAAAATTGCACTTTGGCTATCACGGTCTATCCTTATACCTCCCTGTACTAACCCCATACTTGAACACAATCTCTGCAACCAAACTGCTTCCTTGCTTGCATGAGTGGTTGCCATGTATTCTGTCTCTATAGTTGATAGTGCCACTACATATTGTTTCTTACTCATCCAACTGACTACACCTCCAAATAGGTTAAACACATACCCACTTGTATATCTTCTCTGATCCAGATCTACAGCCCAGTCTACATCAACAAAACCACGAATATGAAACACTCTGTCCAATCCTCGTCTTCCTTGGTAGCACAAACCATAATCACTAGTGCCATGAAAATACCTGAAAATCTACTTCACTGTAGTCCAATGCTCCTTTCCTAGTTTTGACATAAACCTACTCAATACTCCTACACATTCCCACCTTCATTTGAGGTGGTTTTCGACTCTGCAGAAGGAGCACCATTAGATCCCTTTCCTTTTTCAGGAGCTTTAGATTTACAGTCCCTTTTGTAGTGCCCTTCCTTTCTGCATTTATAGCACACCACCTTTACAAGTTTTCCTGGAGATTTAGATCTCCCTCTAGATTTAGATCTCCCGCTCGATGACTTATTTTTGTTTCTGTTCTAGGCCCGTCCTCGTACAAACAAGGCATCACCATTCTGGCTCTCCATATTTTTCCGTCTCATCTCCTCCGTCAGCAAGGATGAGACTATTTCATCAAACTGCAAGGTAGTTGCATTGCTACCTACTGCAATAACTCGACTATCCCACGAATTTGGTAGAGAACACAACAAACTAATGCACTTATCTTCATCTGAAATTTTGATATCAACAGATGATAACTGACTTACCACACTATTAAACTCATTCAAATTCTCTATCACCGAGTCTCTATCTTTCATCCTTAGGTTATACAGATTTTTCCGTAGGAATAGTTTATTCACTAGAGACTTAGATTGGTACAAAGTCCCTAACTTGTCCCACAAAGCCTTCGCCGTAGCTTCCCCTGATAAATTCAGCAATACTAAACTTGAGAGACACAATCGTATTCTGATCTTTGCCTTCCGATCCAACTTCTTCCATTCTTCATCGGACACTCCCGTTGGTTTAGTACCCGGATCTACCATGATCCACAAATCTTTATCCACCAACAGATCCTCCATATTGAGTTTCCATAACTCAAAACTCTGACCATTAAATTTCTCGATCTCTATCTTTCCACTGCTCGCCATCTTCTTTCACCACCAAAATCGATCCCGCAGATCTCCCACTGAACAGGGTCTACCACAGGCCCGAGCGAAACCCCTCAACAACAAAGGCGTCCCCTTGAAGCAAAAACAGCTCTGATACCAAATGTAGGTTTTGACTTCATATAGAAATTACCTGCATACAAATTCTAAAACACCTAAAATAAACAATGTGAGAGAATAACACATAAAACACATATACATAGAGATTTTTCCTTGGATCCCAAAACCAGGACTACCAGCTTGATTTTTCATTATGTTCCTTTCAATGTTATAATACATATTTATCAATGCCGAAGCATCCAATACCAAGGACCGAAAACCATCACATCCAAAACCATGGACCGAAAACCAACGTGTCCAAAAACATGTGTGAAAATCATGCACAAAACCATAGGTGGGTTCGCCCAACATAACATAGGTTCCAAAACCAAAATTTTCCAGGGCATTGCCCCGGACCCCATAGAGTGGGGTTACTTGCACCCTTCAAACCCCCTTTGACCCCCCCGCCACCCAATCAACGCAACAAAGGCGGGGCTCTACCCCCCCGGTTAACTACATGGGCTAGTCGTGGAAATAATATAACACAACCCAACATCCTAGGTACTAACAGACTTTGTGCATGGCTAGGAAGCTTTATAAAGTAGGTTGATAGTTCCTAGAGAGCGTTAGTTTGACAAATAGGCATGTGAACTTGGTCAGTCTTTCAGTCATATTTCCTTTCTCCTCTAAGCTGATGAGGAGGTCATTTTCCTGTGTAACAAATGCCCCCTAAAGTGTGAGATCAGAAGTAGAGATGATGGCCGAAAAACTTTATATAACTGTTGTTTTCTTCAAAAAAAGAGAGAGAGGATCGAAGCTTCGGGAATACGAGAAGCCTAATACAACACATATATAAAAAAATCTAAAATCATGTCCTGAGTCGGGAATTCCCACTCTCAGTAGCTATGTCAGAGCGATTTCTTAACAAAGATATATGACGATCGTGTCCCCCGATAAGCACAATGCGGAACTTGTGTCATAATAAGATCATTCTGATGAGTTGTCTCCAAAAAATAATATATGCAACTTGGGGGAGGAAACAAGGCTAAGTGATATGAGCCTCTACCCAAGGCCTTGATTTCCACTTCACCTTAATATCATAGTTCGATACATGTGTATAAAGGCATTGAGGTCGAACATGTACAAAATTGTCTGGTTACCAGTCAATAATGGAGACTATTAACAAATGCGAGGATGGCCACCAATAATGGTGATGGTCTCCAAGATGAACAGTACAATATAATGAGTGGGAATAATGTTTTTGTCATCAAACACTTGTAGAATTGTTAAACCAGGAGCCAATAATGGAAACCCCTGACCAAACACAAGGTAACTTGCCACTAATGTCTGCAAGTTTCAAGGCACTGAATTGTTTCTGGTTCTGCTTCCTAGATAGAGTGTTGAATTCAATAGGAAGAGACCTGTCGAAAGGTAGGCAATAATGTGTCCTACATCAGTAAACATGAAACTAGACAAGACTGATTTTTTCTTGAAGAATAGTTTGAGCATTGGGTCAAATCGATAGAGGGCGTGATGGAAGAATATGCTTGATGGTTTGATGGAGGAAACAAAAGATAAAGGTTTTCCCTTGAACAATAGAAGGCATGACACAAAGGTTTTGACCATGTAGAACTAGACTCATGAACACCAAAGAGTGTTAGGATACATAGATGCAAGAATATCAGGGTATATATGCTAAACTCATAGGATGTTAAGGTTCATATTGAGAGGTCGTCACAAGGAAGGTTTTGCTGAGGGAATTCCATGTTCAAAATATTGACATAGAGCAATTGTATAGTCCACTTTCCCCATCTAATTAATTTAGTGAGTCCATACAGGTAAACTTGATGATATTTTCATATTGCAAGAGTCTGAAAAGATCATAAAGAGCGACTCCAGGGTGGTCCCTTTGTCATAGTTTTTAGTCCGATGCGACAAAGGTTTAATAATATACCTGAAAAGGTTCCTTTTTCGTAAGTTAATCTACTGAGTTTGGATAAAGAGATAAACCTATGCTCAATAGATTTTTCCTCATTTTTTTACGAGTACGAGGAGACGGAGTAAACTCGATAGTCATCGTAAAAATTTTATGAGTCACGCAACGACAAAATCAATAGATCTTCATCAAATTTTAACGAGTCAAATCAAGAAAAATCAAGGTATCATTTTCAATTTAATGAGCCAGTAAAAATAGGTAAAAGAACTTCTCATT